>JAFNEN010001694.1:0-23780 GCA_019343175.1 Oedothorax gibbosus | reverse complement strand
ATATAATTCATAAAATTTACGGGTAAAAAACGTAGGGAACTTTTGTGTTCAGTGAAACTGTGTTGTTATAAAACCTGAATATTTTAAATGCATATAAACTTTTGTATTCCCAAAAATCTAGCCAATACTTCCCAATATACAATTTGAGCTTAGCTGTGTTTAATAATTCTTTTTCTTATATTTGCAGCAAAATAACGAGATTCCGGACCAAGCACTGAGGAAACGGAAATAAAAGATACCCCAGACAGACCTGTGAATAGAAAAACAAAAACAAATTACAATCATAAATAAACATGTAATTTATAAAATTACTAGCAAATTTATACCCGTTCTTCGCACGAAGAAAAAAAATATCAAATAGATTCCAAATATGTGTACCATATAACCTGTTATAGGATCATAAACTTATTATTGTTTCCGCTCGTTATAAATTATAAAATCCCGTTTCATTGCCTTAAAATTCCAAAATGAAAAATACGCTGTAAAATGCACTCATAAATGCTATCACAATTCCCTCATAAATACATAAAACCTTTTAGCTCATTTGGCGCGTTTTGGGAAATAATTTGGCGAGAAAATAGATCTAGCTACCCACACCCATTATACAGCTCTAACACAATGACCTTCGAACAACCGACCAGCTTATAAATTATTTATAAAAGAAATTGCCGATTTGGCGAATTTTAGTTAATAATTTGGCGAGTTTGGCAACGTATTTGGCGAAAAAATAAAGACATAACACACTAATAGCTCTAGTGCGATGGCCTTTATTAACCATCATAGTTCAGTAATAGCTTAACTATACATTTATTGCTTAAATATGCATACATGCAGTCAACAGAAAAATCAATGAAAAATCAAATAAACCCACAATAAAATAGGGAATGAAGACTGGCGGAATTACGTCATTGAAACGTTGTCATTATTTTTTCAAATAATGATTTAGTGTTGCTGAATTATGGCACAAAAATAATTTAATTGTAACATATTTGATTTTGAAATTTAAATTTAATTTTCAATAGCATCAGAAAAACGAAAAAAAGTCAGGGATTTTGTGCGAAACGTGGTGTTGTTATTAAAATTCGAATTTTTAAAATGCAACAAACTTTTGAAAAAACTAGCAAGCCTAACAATTGAGCAGTGTAGTTTAAAATAATCTTATCTTTTAAAATATCGAATTCCGGCCCAAAGCATGAGGTCATTAACAGATCCGCAGACAGCCCAATAAAAAAACAAAACTTAATCAAAATTTTATGTATTATAAAAACTAGCAAATTTATACCCGTTCTTCGCACGGAAGAAAAAAAATATCAAATAGATTCCAAATATGTGTACCATATAACCTGTTATAGGATCATAAACTTATTATTTTTTCCGCTCGTTATAAATTATAAAATCCCGTTTCATTGCCTTAAAATTCCAAAATGAAAAATACGCTGTAAAATGCACTCATAAATGCCATCACAATTCCCTATAAATACATAAAACCTTTTAGCTCATTTGGCGCGTTTTGGGAAATAATTTGGCGAGAAAATAGATATAGCTACCCAACCCTTTATACAGCTAAACACAATGACCTTCGAACAACACCAGCTTATAAATTATTTATAAAAGAAATCGCCTATTTGGCGAATTTTAGTTAATAATTTGGCGAGTTTGGAAACGTCTTTGGCGAAAAATAAGACATAAAAACATTAATAGTCTAGTGCGAGGCCTTTATTAACCATCGTAGTTCATTTAATAGCTTAACTATACATTTATTGTTTAAAAATATGCCTACATGCAGTCAACAGAAAAATCAATGAAAAAATCATCAAATAAACCCACAATAAAACCCAGGAATGAAGACTGGCGGAATTACGTCACTTGAAACATGTCAATTATTTTTCAAATAATGAATTTAGTTTCTGAAAGTAATGGCAAAAGAATAAAAAATAAACATTTTGAATTTTAAATGTTTCGTTAAAAGTTTTTTTTAATTTTTTCAGCCGATGGCATCAGGAAAGAAAAAAAATTTAAATCGGATTTGAGCGAAAGTGGTGTATTTTTAGAGAAAATTCGAATTTTCTCTAAAAATGGAACAAATATGAAAAAACTAAGCCTCAGGTGCACACGTTAGTTTTAAAAGGGGAAATCTATCTTTAAAATTTCGAATTCCTGTGGGCAGTATAAGTAGGTCTTTTACGATCCGATAACAGACAGACAGACTCTTTCTTTTATTTTTAATAGATGAGAAGACCACCTTTGTTCAGAACCTCTTTTTTTTGTAGGTGCGATAGAGTGTCGTGTTATAGTTCGCCTATAACTTCTTTGCCCCTCAAATATTTTTTATTGTGGAAGGGTCCATTTTGGAAACAGGCAGAGAAATTAAATTTGAAGAGGCAGAGTTGCCAATCCATGGCGTTTGGCGAACATAGAGGATTGTTGAAGAAGTTTGGTTGGAAATAATGTGGTACATTAAAGCAAACATGAGTTATTGGTTAAAGGACGATTGTAGTCGATTGTGAATAGAGCGAGAGCCCGGGGCCCGGGGGCCCCAGACCTAAGTCATTTTCTCATGGATGAAAAGTATCAGATTAGGTTCGGTTTTCATTTTACTTTTAGTGCATGCATACCCGGTAGAGTGGACTCACGGCCAATTTACAGGTATCGGGTGCAAAAAGCAGGTAAATTATAAGTTAAGTTAAGTCATTTTCTCAAGGCTGATTTTTACGTATGTTTTAGAAAATAATATTAAAAACTGATAATAAATTTGCCAGACACTTTCCGTTGGCCGAAACTTTTCCCAGGCGCTTTAAACGTCTTATCAAGTTCAGACTTTGTCCCACGCATCCCGGCAGCGCAAGATGGCGCTATAACGTCCTCGGGCAAGTAAGCAAAAAAACAACTATGTGTGTATTGGAGATTTTGAAAATGTTGTAAGCTAAGGACAGCTATGGTAAATTGTTTATTAGTTTATTTTCTAATTAAAACAAATTAATTAAATCGAAATGATATTCTTTCTTCGTTTTTATTGCTTAGTTAATATAACGCTGTCTTTTGCTTACAACATTTTACAAAGTCTGAACTTGATAAAGACGTTTAAAGCGTCTGGGAAAAGTTCGGCCCACGGAAAGTGTCTGGCAAATTTATTATTAACTTTTAACATTATTTTCTAAAACATACGTAAAAATCACCTTGAGAAAATGACTTAAGTAACTTATAATTTTTCCTACTTTTTGCACCCCATAAAATGTTAAAATTGCCGTGTTCCCCCTCTAGCGGGTATGCATACACCAAAAGTAAAAAAAAAACGAAACAATCCGATACATTTCATCCATGAGAAATGACTTAGGTCTGGGGGTTAGGGCTCTTGTCTAATAGGGAATCAAAAAGATTACACGTGCATTACTTTTTACCTTTACTTAATCGTCAATTTATTTAGTATATACTATTTAACAAATTCACAGCTCCCCTATCATTAGGAAACTCTATAAAATAAAAAAATAGCTGTGCAGTAATAGTTAAACCGATGCAAGATCGCACACCTTAATAAAAAATTGGGTTTGAAAAAACTTAAAGAAATAGCGAAAGCAAGAATCGCCAAACATAGAACTCTTGCCAATACCAAAATTTTCCTTGAAACATTTACAAAATGGACTCTTCCACAATCAAAATTTGACATGCTAATAAGTGACAGGCGAAATATAATTGGTTATGAATATCTGGTCACAAGTCACCACCATATGAACCAAAAAATAGCTGGACCATTTTTAAGAGTGGGTTATTAGAATAAAAAATTAAAGACGATTGGGGACCGAATGCCCAAAAAGGGGGCCCAAACCAAAGCGCCACTTTTTAAACAAATTGAAAAAATTATTTTCTAAGCCAAAATTTTCCGGGGGTTTTGAATTTTTTTAAAATTTTTTTTGATAGTAATTAGCGACATATATCTCCATCATCCCACTTAAAAAATTTTTTTAATATTTTTTTTTTTAAATTTAATAAATTTTTTACAACAAAATCGCTTTTAATTAAAATTTTTTTTTATTAATTAAAATTTTAAAAAAATAGAAAAAATTTGCCCCCCCTTTTTAATAAAATTTTTCGCTTAAAAAAGTGATGTTATTATTGTGTTTTTTTTTTTTAATTTTTAAATACTTTAAATTTGGGTCATTTAAAATATTTTTGGGGGGGAAATTTTTTTTTTTTTTCTAGTAATTATCCTGACATACACAAATTTGATTCCCTTAGGTTTGTACCAAAAATTTTTTTTTTTCCCCCCCCAACCTATGGGGCCCTAAAGATTTTTTTTAAAAAGAAACGAAAAAAATTTTTTTTAGTGGGTTTTAAAAACAAAATTAAATGAATATTTTAAAATTATTTTAAATAAAAAATGGGTGGCACTTGAATTGTCCTTTTGAAATTTTCTTGATAAAAATGTAAACAGGAGTATGGTTTTCTCTAGTATATTTGTTGCCCCATTTACACACATGGTGCTACAATTTTTTTTTAAGGTTTCCACAAAAAAACTATTAAAGTTCTTAATTACATAGTTTCCCAACTATGTAGATCCTCAACAGATGCCTTTGGAAAGCAGAATAACCAATTGCCTTGTTACATTATTCACAAGCAAAGAAGTTTTTTTTTTATCAGTGTGCACCAAAAGGTGGGCTTGAAAGTTATCCTTACGATTGAATGCCCTATTACACCGATCACACTGGTATGGCTTCTCCCCAGTGTGAATTAAACTGTGTCTTTGGAGTTTGAACAGCCGATTAAAGATCTTAGGGACATACTTCACAGCTATATGGCTTCTCTCTGTATGTATCAAGAGATGGGCTTGTAGATTACCCTTTAGATTGAATGCCTTGTTACATATTTCACACTGGTGTGGCTTTTCCTCAGTGTGACTTAAAAGGTGTCTTCGGAAGTTAGAATGGTGATTGAAAGTCCCATGGCATACTTCACAACAATATGGCTTCTCACCAGTGTGCACCAAAAGGTGTTTTTTAAGATGGGGCTTGCTTCGAAATGACTTGTTACATATTTCGCACTTATGTGGCTTCTCGCCTGTATGTATTAAGAGATGCATTTGAAGAGAGGATTTGATTTTGAATGTCTTCTTACATATTTCACACTGGTATGGCTTCTCCCCAGTATGGCTCAAAAGGTGATTTCGGAGAGTAAACTGTTGAGTAAATGTCTTATGACATACTTCACACTGTACGGCTTCTCCCCAGTGTGGCTGAAAAGGTGTCTTCGGAGATCAGTCTGTTGTTTAAATGTCTTATGACATACTTCACACTTATGTTGGCTTCTCAACAGTGTGCACCAAAGGTGAGATTTAAGAGTGAACTTGCGACTAAATGACTTGTTGCATATTTCACACTTATGTGGCTTCTCTCCTGTATGTAATAAGATATGCTTATAAAGAGAGGATTTGGTACTGAATGTCTTGTTACATATTTCACAGCTATGTGGCTTCTCTCCCGAATGAATCAGGCAATGTTTGTCGAGATCCGAAATGCAGGAGAATGCTTTGTTACATTTGCCACAAGTTAGTAGGTTTCTTTCGCTGTGAGACATAACGATAGCTTTAAAATAACTAAACTGTTTAAAATGCAACTGACACAAAACTTCGTACAGGTGTCATCTTTCTGCAGTTGATCAAAACACATAAACACACACTTGAGGATTTTGGCATCGGAGGATCACTTAAATGAATCTTTAACAGTTCAACAAATGTGCTGAAAGGAAAGAAAATGAAAGTAAGCTGGTTATAAAATTCTTATTGGACAAAAATAGCAACATATCTAGCTAGGCAAAATTGTAAATCTCTTGCTATTCTAATATCTGAAGTATCCAGCAATTCTAATAAGGAAATCTACTGCAATTCCAATATTTGAAAACTCCAGCAATTACAAATGAAAATTAAAATAAATACTTAAAGGCAGTTTCCAAAGTGTTCATAGTTTAGTATCCATCAATCAAATAAAAAAATCCAGAAAAAAAATTTTGAAACAAAAAAATTATATTGTCAAAATAATAAAAAATTTAAAAGTGGAATTGCACATGATATTAAACTGTCTGGAAAAATAAACACATGAAAACAGCAAAGCCAATATACCTACTTAATTTGAATTGATTGACAATATAAGAAGAATATTATTTGTAAACAGTATTTCAACGTTGAAAATGTACTAAATTTTATTAGTATTTCATAAAACTTTTACAAAAATTTTATAGAAGTTAAAAAATTTCACATTATTAGTTTTTCTTCCTCACAAAAATATTTTTGGCAGAAAACAGGAATATGTAAAAAAAACACATAGATATACACCCCCTGATAGTGTGCTCTTAAAACTATTTGGATATTGTAATTTAATTTGTTTCTCAAATTTAATGCTAATTATTTGCTAATGCTAATTGATTGATGATATTATTTTGAAGCCTCTTTAAACTATAGCATAGTCTATATGCATTATAACAGTCGAACCCGTTAACACAAACTCGAAGGGAGCACTAAAACATTTCATTTTAACCGAATTTCATGTTAACCGTCAGGATTTTTTTCACATTAAACCAGAAAAGTTTTTAAAAAATTAAATTCAAAAAAATATTCTTATTTTATAATGTAATACACTAATAATACAAGCATACAAATAGTAATTCAATTGATATAGTTCATTTGGAGAAGTACACATTACAGAAAAATTGGGAAAATTCTTTTTCTTGCAGGATCAAATTGGTTTACTGCATAGGTTGCTTCAATTTTATCCCGATTTTTTAAAATCTTTGAAATGGTGCTTTTAGCTACACCAGGGGTTCTCAACGGGGGCGCTACCGCCCCCCAGTGGGCGGTTGGAGGCTGGTAGGGGGGCGGTGGGTATGTTTTGGGCGGTAGGGGGGCGATTAGCATAATTCGTGTATTCTTGTTCGTATTATTAAAAATTAAAATGTTCGTTTGTTTTTCCGGCGTCCTAAGTATTTTTATTTGGCCCATCTGGCAAGTGCATTCTTAATTCTTTTTCGTGATAATGAACGGTTTTGAACCACCCAGCTGCATCCAGTGTTATAAAACATTTGCCGTTAAGCAATGATACAGTACGACGGCGAATTGATGAGGTGGCGAAAGATGTTAAAGCTTCTTTATGCAACCTTTTGATGCACACTGAATTTTCTCCTTGCCAAGTACAAACGAGACTTTATTGGTCAACGTACGTTCGGTTTGTGAAGGAAGGAAAATTATTCAAGAGATGCTTTTTGCCAGAAGCTTTATTGTCGATACTAAAGGTCAGTCTATTTTTAATATTGTCAATATTTTAGTTTTAATAATTGTGAAAGATTGTTTTCAAGGAAAAAATATTCCTCTTGGGAACATTATATCTGTTGCCACTGATGGAGCCCTTGCGATGGTTCGTTGTCATTGTGGATTTATCTCTTATTTGGAGAAAGAAGTCCCAGGCACATTAGCTGTTCACTGTGTGATTCACAGACAGCATTTGGTTGCAAAAAACCTTAGTGACCATTTGCATCATTCTTTACTTGATATGTCATCTCTGCTGTAAACAAAATTCACAGCAATGCTCTCAACGATCGGTCATTCCGGCTGCTATGTAAGGACAATGATGAAGAATTTAATCGCTTGCTTCTACACACCGAAATTCGCTGGCTCTCCAAAAGTGCCTGCCTCAATAGGTTCTGGGATCTTTTCGACTCTGTACTAGAATTTCTCGAAAAGAAAGATGTAGTTTTAAAAGAGAGACTGCTGCAGTTTAAGACGGATATTGCTTATATGACGGATTTATTTGCAAAATTTAATTTTATGAATTTGCAATAGAAATCCCCCCCTTAGATCTTGAACCCATTTATGACATCGAAAAAGCAGATATCTATATATCCAGGGGGAATTGATAGAACTCTCACCAAATGAGACTATGAAAGCAAACTTTTATAACAATCATCTCACAGAATTTTGGCTTCAAACTAATATCAGTTGCTGCTATCCAAGATTGTGGTCTGCCGTGAAGAAGTGTTTGATTGCCCTTCCTTCCTCTTACCTTTGTGAGAGAGGTTTCAGTGCTGTTACTGAACTAATTTCAGAAACGAGATGTAGACTTCAAATCGTAGAAAGAGGGGACCTGCATCTTAATCTCTCTAAAAACATTGAACCAAACGTTCAGAAACTGGCTTTAAACCATCAATCACGCAACCATCTCACTGATGTTCTTGATTGATATTCCATTTGTAGCGCGTTATTTTTTTTATGTATTTGTCTTCAATTATCTAATCAAGTGTACATACTTTTAAAACATAAAATCACATTTAAAGCCTTTGTTTTGCATGTCATTTTAATTGTAAAAAAGTAATTTTATTATCCTCGAACAAATTTGGTGTGAAAAAAGTACTCAAAAGTTTGGCTTTTTATAATTCAGTAATCTTCTTCCATATACCTTAGAAAATTACAAGATTTTCACAGAGGGGGCGTTGAAATTTTTTTCAATCCTTAGGGGGGGCGGTAGCTTTTAAAAGGTTGAGAACCACTGAGCTACACCATATTTCGACGCGATTTGGCTTTTTTTTAAAACATGTGCTGTCAATATCATTTAAAAATTTTATTTTTGGTTCTAAAGAAATATACTGCTGCTTTGGATTCATTTTGAATGAAAATCAATAAGTTTAACGCGAACCAATTCAAATTCCATACGTTCTTTACCGTTGACCGTTGTCAATTAACACTTACACATCATGACGTATGGATGATCCTACACTTGCCGAATGATTCATTGGATTAAAAGTGACGAATCATCGAAGTACATTTACACATTTAATAATAAAAAGTAACTTTTAAATTACTTTTTTATAAAATAAAATGATCGTGCGTTACTGACCCAATCTGTAATAATTCCAAAATCTGTAAGCTTTCCACCCAAGTTATAAATATTTTTGATTATTGCATTTAGAAAAATATATAACTTTCAAGCAACAACCTACGTATCTTAAGTCAAGATCTAACTTACTTTAAGCTTTATATTGTGTGGGTAAATGTAGAAAATTAGGCACAGATGGACACAACAGAAAAGTCTTCAGCAATTCAAAAGTGTAGCAATACCCAAAAGAAACATTGATGAGCAATCCTTAACCTGTCAACGAACTTCAGGTAAAAGCTCATTCAAGTTTAAGCAGGGACCTACATCACATTACATCTAAATTTCGATTGCCAAATTTCTCGCTAAAAGCCGCAATCAACTTTTTCAATTAATAAATATTTAAAAAGAAACCCTTGTCGTTATAGTACTAGAAGCACGTAAACAGTAAACACTAAGCAAAACAGCTATGAGCTATAGCTGGCTTAATGCTTCGCTCAAGGTTGCTTATATCAGACCTTACTAGTTTAGTTGTAAAAATCATCAAACTAGAGCTACACAAGGGCTATTGGCGACGAGCGTCCCATTTTCAGACCTTAGTAGTATTTTGAGTAAATTAACATCCAATATATGCTTCATTATTTAAAACCCTGGTCAACTGACAAAATAAAAACAACGGAACATCAATAGCGCGCGGCCCGTCCGTGGCCGAGTGGTTAGGGTATCAGCCTAGAGATTCAACCTTCTCAGGAGTGCGGGGGCTCGAATCCCACCTACTGCCAGTCATCCTATAAATCGGATCCGTGCTAGAAATAGTAGAAAAATCCTCATCACGGATGGGCCCGAGTACACAGGGACAGACGTGCTCGTTAAATCTATGGAGTCCAAAGTCCCTACGGCGTTAGCGTACGATGTCGCTCGAAGTTCCGTTGGGTGCCCGCTGAAGTGTCGACCTCGTCTCTTGACCAGGGTTCTAAATTACGAGGCGTTATTGGCTGTGTTGAAGCTCCTGAAGGAGGCTAGAAATAGGCAGCCGGAAACGATTACCTTACCTTACCTCAATAGCGCGCCCACCCGGCGGCGCAACGGTTAGGGAGCTAGCCTTTGGAGCCTCTGGGTTCGGGTTCGAATCCCGGTAAGGCGTGGATGTTTGTGTTTGTCGAGTATATGCGGAGTTTGGAGTACGTGCTCGTTAAATCTGTTGGATCCGAAAGTCCTGTGGGCGGTCATTGCGCAGTTTCCCACGGGTACAGGTCCCTGGAGACTATTTCCCTCCTCTTCAGGGGCATGTCTAAATTGTGGAGGTGGCGATAGATGGCAGCATCTCTCATATATGTGTGTATGTCGTGTCCGTCCTTCTTGACGATGGTTTATAAGCGGGTCTTTGTGACCAAGCACACAAGCCTGTCTACCAACCAACCAATCAATAGCGACCATTTTATGGTGTGACGGAATTTCGTGGCATATTTTACGTGCACTCCTTTACACGGGATATATCTATTCTGATTTAAAGGATACACAGAAAATTGATAGGCCTGGCAGTTTTTTCCGTGCATAAACTTCAGATCTTTCGCATGCAACGAAAGTTTCAATCATTCTATATTCGTTTAAAGAATCATTTCTATAAAAAAAAAATTTTATTCCAATTCAAATTAATACAATAATCTATATCAAGTTTGTTTTTAATCATTATTCAAATCGTCGGTGTACTTGCTCCCGCTTTGTCTGCAACTTGTCGTGTAAACCAAGGGCGGATTAGAGGGGGGGGAGGGGGCCCCCCCGAGATTTTTTTAATGCGTAATATATCGAGCTACATATCACGAAATATCGCCAGGAGAGGAGAGTGGTCAAATATTGTACATTATTAAAAGACGCCCCCCCCCCCACAAATAAACCCCCCCCCCCCCCCATTAATAAAAATTCCAACCAATGTCAGTGAAATGTGCCCTTTTCTTCCTCATCGTCTGCTGGAATTCGGTCCTCCGAAAGGGAGAATTTAAACAGACACGGGGAATTGGGAAGTATTTACTTCTACTCGGCGGGCGTTGATGTTTTGAATGTTCTTGGAAAAAGTTATCCCCCGACTTCAGTACTTCGGATTAGGGGGAGGGTTTTTTTTCTAGGGGGGGGGGGGCGTTATTCGTCCGATAAAATTGAATTAAGCAATGCCAACAAAATTGTTTAACGATACCATGATTTTTTTTTATAACATTACAACAATTCTGAAATATCTGACTAATTTTTCAGAATTTCATTATAGTTTTACTCCCGTTTGGTGCAAGTTTACTCCAACTTTGAAGTGTAACGTTACTCCATAAACTTCCATATATAAACGTGTCATTTTACATGTTGAACCCCTCTATTGAATCCCGGGATATAACGATTCTCCGTTTTTTGCTCTCCTTTCAAATGGTCCCAACGAAAACCCTATATCGTCAATGTATTTTATTCTTGACCCCTTGATGGAAATCCATTTCACTTAATAATTTGTCCGACTCTCCGAAATAAAGGTGATTTTAAAAAGTAATAATAATATAATATACTTCAGACGCTTAAAACTGGGTTTAAAGAACATATTGATACTTTTTAAAGAACGGAAAAATGGTTTAGTCCTTGCATGACCATTTCCAATTATTCCTTTCTTATATTCAAAAGAGGGTTAAAACATATATTGTTAACTCTTCTAAATCTTTTATTATGGGAAGGAAAAAGGCAAAAGAAGATATAAGAGCGGGAATTTGTTGTAAGGATATATCCGCGTGACCCTTCATTCTTTTTGTGTGCAAAAAATAGCAAATCCGAATATGCGATTAAAACTTCTAGTAAAAATGGATTTTTTTCTGAGAAGTTTATATGTATGTTTTCGAAGGTCCTAAATATGAATATGAGGTTAGATACTTCGAAAAATGTGAGCTTGTATAATTATTAGAAACAAATTCCACATAATAATTTGGTTATGGTATTTTTTTTTTCGTCAGATTTGTTTTAACTACGCATTTTTTAAGGTGGAAAACTTAAATTTCTTTTCAGAATCTCCAAAACCATATTCGTGTATACATTTTGAACACAATACATATTTTTTATACAACGGGCATTTTGAAATTGATGAATGAAAATTCTGCACATATGAAATTGTTAAATTTCATTATTAGTAAAAAACACCCTTACTTGTAATACATAAAATAAGTCATTTAAACTTCAAAACTTCATTATTGAATATTATATTTTTGTTCAATTTCATTATAAAACTTTTTAAAAAATGTCTATCATGTACTGTACAGAGATTACATATGCTGATTGTGGAGTTACCACACGGCCCTTATCCATGTATGATCTTAATACTATTTTTATGACTTATAACTACTAATACTTTTGTAATACTGCTTTTTGTCCCTATGTAAAATACATAATTGAATAAGAAAAACGAGCTTAATTACCTGAGCTATTATTTAAAATGAATTTATTTTGTTAACACGTTTTTTCTTGAATAAGTTTTGGATGTAATATATTTTAAAGATATACAGTAAACTCCCGATAAACCGCGGGTGGATTATCCGAGGGCCCCTGTCCCCCTCCCCCCTGCCAAAATAATAATTTAACTAAACGCAGACAAATGAAATTTATTTGTTTCAAAACTTATTGGAAGAATGTATTCCAAGAACAACGAATTCCTTTGAACACATTCAAAAACGATAAATACATTTTAAGACCGAATAATGCATTATAAGAACAACGAATGCATTAAAAAATAAGAATGACCATAGAAAACTTGGTGTGTGCTAAAATGTGTTCGGCCAGGTGCACATCACGTGCAGTTTTTTTGTCAAAAAGCGTCACTTGTAAAAGAGACTGCTCGCAATTTTAATTGAACTGCTTTGCGTGATTTTGACAGTAACGAAATAAGTGAGAAACGAAAATAAGTTGTATGATCAGGAGCCAGAACACAATTCATTGAAGAATAAAGTAAGTGGTGAAAAAGCTCTTTCTAACATAAACGAATTGATCAAATTAAACAGTTCACTAAAGATTGCATATTTTAATATACCCATTCCATTGAGAACAAAAATCATCGGCAGCGTAAGTGTTCTATCAATCTTTAGTAGACAAAAATTCAATTTTTTCTAGGAAGAGTAAGAATGTCAATAATATGTAAGCTTATGTATATTAAAAAAAAAGAATGCTTCCATTTGAAATTTAGTTCTAAATTAAATAAATGTAAGGTTATTAGTCTAATTAGTAATTAATAATTTTTAACTAGTAATTAAATTTATTTATGTAGTATTTAAATTCATCCACAATTAGTAATTAATGTAATTACGGGTGTATAAGTAGATACTGCTATAATTATTAATAATATAAATTGATGAGGCGCCAAAGCTAATTTATGAGGGCGTCTAAAAATGAACAGTTTTAAGAAAATCCCTCCCCCTTCTGGTTTTGCTGACCACCCCCTCCGACAAAATTGTATTAATCCGCCACTGCCCGGACAATAATAGCTGACGGAGTGTTGGCTCTCAAGGTCAAATTCCACGGCATTGGGATATCATGCTTTCATCGGAGGGGGGGGGGGGGGGATACTTTACTCTTCATGAAAAAATCGTCAAAAAGTTGTTTTCTCTATTCTCGGTCTACATCAAAGAAATCTAAACTTAAATTTTAAGAAATAACAAGTTTAAACAACAGATTTTGCTAATAAAGTTTTTAAAAAATTATAATTTAAGGATGAATTAAGATTAGATTACACTAAGCTGTCTTCAAATATCGACCAACGATCAGTGCAATCCCCCATTAGATAAGGATCATTTTCATTTGTACAAAAATTTGCAGTCCAATAATGCTTCCTGATTAGTTTATATTGCTGCCTAGTAATTTTCACGAAATCCGCTTGCCTCGTAATAATTGGGCAGTTATCTGGCTCTGTGTGATGATCCAAAGAGTGTGTGATTACTTTTGTAGCTCCGGTTCAGGCCAAATGGGACCAACCAGAATATTTTTTTTCTGATCAAGCGTTCGCGAGGCGTGACCTTGTGAACACAAGAACAACTTTGAACGTTAAAAGATTTTTTTGTTTGCGTTTTAAACTTTTTCTACTTCGACCTATACTGGCAGTGGCGTATCTGGGATAGTTCTATGGGGGGGGGGGGGGGGGGGGGTTACAAAATATCGATGTTGCCGACTTAGCTTGGTCAAAGCTAAATTAATTATGTGTAATTACAATTAATTAACTGAAAGGGCTAATAATTTTTAATTATTTAACCGAAAGGGCTAATTAATTATTATCAATTATACTAAATATAAATAAAATTTATTTGACATCAAATAATTTCACTATAATGATTTTAAACTATTATATATAATTTTAATAAATATTAAAGAACACTTAAACCCCCTACTTTCACCCCCAGTGATTCCATTTGGTTTCACCAGCTTCCGATTTCTTTTTCTCACTAAGTTTTTTTTATAAATAAAGTTTTGAAAAAATTATTGTTATAATTTATTCAAAAGTTATGATTCCAATATTTCCCCCTTAAATTTTAAGATCCCCCCCCCCCCCCCTGTTTTTTACCATTTCATTCTGGATGCATAATGAATCTATTTCACAAATTTCAGATTTTTATAGTAAAAAATAAGGAGTTGGAACTGAAAGTGTGAACAAAAGTACGTAAAGTGATCCCCTAATTATTTTGAGCAGTATATAAGCATAACATTATATTTACCCGTACAAATAACATTACAAAATGAAAATTATAAACAAATGAACATAACACTTTCGTATGACTTACATTGTCTATTGTACATATATTGTGCCACATTTAGAAAAAGTTTATAACAAAAAAAAGTTTTAAGTCATTCCTATTTTTTCCTTTTTTTTTTAGTAGGTTTATGTTTTTATTTTTTCCTATTTTTTAAAATAATACTCCTATTTTTACTACTATTTTTTAAAAAAAATTGGCTGCTCCCCCTGCAAAAGTAGACAGAAGTAGACCAAGTAATTTTTTTTTTAAAATCACGGGAGTCCCAAAGTAATTGACTGGGTCCGTAACGAAGTATAAGGTTTGTTGGAAAGGGAATTTTTTTTAACGAGCTTACAATTCAAAATGCAGAAAAAATCGATGGAAAGTGTTTTAAATGTCCTAAAATGGATAATACATCCCAAAATGATATTGATAAAATAGTACGATTCTTCAACCACTGTGTTTTCTCTGCAAAAAAAAGCCCCAGTTTTGTATTCGAACAGATTTTACTTTTAAATTTGATTATTTCGTTAATATAAGCATAATTAATGAGATAAAAATAAAAAGTAATAATTTTGTCTGAAAATACTATAAAATCTATATAAACTTTATAATATATATTAGTTTTGTTATTTGGTAAAAGTTTTTTGATTATTTTAAGTTATACTACCACATTTTAGGGTTGGGTCACGTATCCCTAATAGGTATATATTAGTATTTTTCTGTAGTATTAACTGCAATAGTAGTAAAATATAAATTATTTAAAACTTTAGTTTTGGGTCATGCATCCCTATGCATTGGGATACATGACCTAAAACTAAAGTTTTAAATAATTTATATTTTACTACTATTGCAGTTAATACTACAGAAAAATACTAATATATATTGTGTACTACTTTATGAAGCATAAATTATCTGCATTTACACATTCATAAATAGTGTTTTTTAAAAGTTACAAGCAAACTTGGGGGGGGGGGGGGTCATACGAGTGGGGTCATATGTCCCTGGTTTCCCCTACTTAAGTTTGGGTCATTTATAAGTACTTTTTGGGTGGGAAATTTTCTATTTTTCCAGTAATTACCCTGACGATACACAAAGTTTGATTCCCATTAGTAGTTTGTACTCGAAATTTTGTTTTTTTCCGCCCCACCCTATAGTCCCTACAATTAGAACGCAAGGCTACTTCCCCTACCACTCGTTTGGTTTTACAGGAAAAAGTGTGAGAGGTGACCTTCTCAATTTTTCCCCACCCTACTTGGGTTTGGAGAGCAGTTGCAATCACAGCAAGCCTCAAAGGAAGGTAGGTTTAGAACACGACGCTTACGTCGTTTCTTGGAAAACCCTAAAAGCAAATAAACAGACTTTTTAAAAACAAAACAGAACAAGCAAATTTTGTAGTGGGTTTTAATACAAAATTTAAGAGTATACAAAATTAAGATGTAATATTTTATAATTATTTCAAATAAGAATCAGGTGGCACTTGAATTGTACCTATTGTGAAATGCTTAGTAAAATATGTCACAGGAGTATAGTTTTCTCTAGTATATTTGTTGCACCATTTACACACATGGTGCATACAATTTTTTTTGGTTTTAAGGTTTCCAAAAACATTAAAGGTCTTATTACATAGTTCCCAACTATGTAGATCCTCAACAGATGCCTTTGGAAAGCAGAATAACCAATTGCCTTGTTACATTATTCACAAGCAAAAGGTTTTTTTTCATCAGTGTGCACCAAAAGGTGGGCTTGAAAGTTATCCTTACGATTGAATGCCCTATTACACCAATCACACTGGTATGGCTTCTCCCCAGTGTGAATTAAACTGTGTCTTTGGAGTTTGAATAGCCGATTAAAGATCTTATGACATACTTCACAGCTATATGGCTTCTCTCCTGTATGTATCAAGAGATGGGCTTGTAGGTTACCCTTCTGATTGAATGCCTTGTTACATATTTCACACTGGTGTGGCTTCTCCTCAGTGTGACTTAAAAGGTGTCTTCGGAAGTTAGAATGGTGATTGAACGTCCCATGGCATACTTCACAACAATATGGCTTCTCACCAGTGTGCACCAAAAGGTGTTTTTTAAGAGTGGGCTTGCTTCGAAATGACTTGTTACATATTTCGCACTTATGTGGCTTCTCGCCTGTATGTATTAAGAGATGCATTTGAAGAGAGGATTTGATTTTGAATGTCTTCTTACATATTTCACACTGGTATGGCTTCTCCCCAGTATGGCTCAAAAGGTGATTTCGGAGAGTAAACTGTTGAGTAAATGTCTTATGACATACTTCACACTGGTATGGCTTCTCCCCAGTGTGGCTGAAAAGGTGTCTTCGGAGATCAGTCTGTTGTTTAAATGTCTTATGACATACTTCACACTTATGTGGCTTCTCAACAGTGTGCACCAAAAGGTGAGATTTAAGGGTGAACTTGCGACTAAAGGACTTGTTGCATATTTCACACTTATGTGGCTTCTCTCCTGTATGTAATAACATATGCTTATAAAGAGAGGATTTGGTACTGAATGTCTTGTTACATATTTCACAGCTATGTGGCTTCTCTCCCGAATGAATAAGGCAATGTTTGTCGAGATCCAAAATGCAGGAGAATGCTTTGTTACATTTGCCACAAGTTAGTGGGTTTCTTTCACTATGAGACATAACGATAGCTTTAAAATAACTAAACTGTTTAAAATGCAACTGACATAAAACTTGGTACAGGTGTCATCTTTCTGCAGTAGATCAAAACACGTAAACACACACTTGGGGATTTTGGCATCGGAGGATCACTTAAATGAATTTTTAACAGTTCAACAAATGTGCTGAAAGGAAAGAAAATGAAAGTCAGCTATTATAAAATTCTTATTAAACAAAAATAGCAACATATCTAGCTAGGCAAAATTGTAAATCTCTTGCTATTCTAATATATGAAGTATCCAGCAATTCTAATAAGGAAATCTACTGCAATTCCAATATTTGAAAACTCCAGCAATTACAAATGAAAATTAAAATAAATACTTAGAGGCAGTTTCCAAAGTGTTCATAGTTTAGTATCCATCAATCAAATAAAAAAATCCAGAAAAAAAAATTTGAAATACAAAAAAATTATATTGTCAAAATAATAAAAATTTTAAAAGCAGAATTGCACATGATATTAAACTGTCTGGAAAAATAAACTCATGAAAACAGCAAAGCCAATATACCTACTTAATTTGAATTGATTGACAATATAAGAAGAATATTATTTGTAAACAGTACTTCAACGTTGAAAGTGTACTAAATTTTATTAGTATTTCATAAAACTTTCACAAAAATTTTATAGAAGTTAAAAAATTTCACATTATTAGTTTTTCTTCCTCACAAAAATATTTTTGGCAGAAAACAGGAATATGTAAAAAAAAAAACACATAGATATACACCCCCTGATAGTGTGCTCTTAAAACTATTTGGATATTGTAATTTAATTTGTTTCTCAAATTTAATGCTAATTATTTGCTAATGCTAATTGATTGATGAATATTATTTTGAAAGCCTCTTTATAACATATAGCATAGTCTATATTACATTATACAGTCGAACCCAAACATTCGAAGGGAGCACCAAAACATTTCATGTTAACCGAATTTCATGTTAACCGTCAGGATTTTTTTCACATTAAACCAATAAATAGTTTTTAAAAATTAAATTTAAAAAAATATTCTTATTTTATAATGTAATACACTAATAATACAAGCATACAAATAGTAATTCAATTGATATAGTTCATTTGGAGTAGTACACACTACAGAAAAATTGGGAAAATTCTGTTTCTTGCAGGATCAAATTGGTTTACTGCATAGGTCGCTTCAATTTTATCCCGATTTTTTAAAATCGTTGAAATGGTGCTTTTAGCTACACCATATTTCGACGCAATTTGACTTTTTTTAAAAACATGTGCTGTCAATATCATTTAAAAATTTTATTTTTGGTTCTAAAGAAATATACTGCTGTTTTGGATTCATTTTGAATGAAAATCAATAAGTTTAAATGCGAACCAATTCAAATTCCATATGTTCTTTACCGTTGACCATTGTAAATTAACACTTACACATCATGACTAATGGATGATCCTACACTTGCCGAATCATTCATTGGATTAAAAGTGACGAATCATCGAAGACCGCTATTTTCTCAGAACTGGAATTAGAAGACAATTTATTTTTAGAATGTTCGTTTCCATTTTCTTTTTTCATGTTTTGTTTCATTTGTTATTGGAAACTTTGAATTACTAAGGAAAAAAATCATATCAAGAATTTTTTGTTCGGTTAAGCGGGATTTCGCCTTAACGATTTCACGTTAAGAGATTTTTTTAGCATTAGCTCGAAGCTTTTTAGTCCTGGGAAATGCTTTCAGTTCATGTTAAATGAAATTTCGTGTTAATCGAGTTCGCTTTACGAAGGTTCAACTGTACATCTTAAATTTTACTGTGATATAGGATACAAATTAGGACTTGTAACACATGGTATATGTGTACTTTATGTGTGTTGCATAGTTTCTACGTAATAAAACTTGCTGCTCATGTGCATCATAACAAGGCAAAAAAATATCACATATTCTATATTTTACATTATAAATTTTACTGTGACCTGTACTGCAAATTAGGACTTGTAATATGTCCTTTTTATCTGCAAAGGCTACAACTACTGGGAAGCAGGGGAGGCTTCCCACCCTGTTTCAGAAAGTTTTCCATCCCAATTTTCTTTTCAATGCTATGCAGACGTATACATTCAGTTATAGAAGTAAACAAGTACCGGTTAGTTACAGAAACTGTCACTTAAACCGCTTCCACACAATATTTGTGCCTATCTTCTTCTTACGCGCGCTAAAGCCGATTTCCGGCCAAGGCTGTCTCAATAAGCTTGAACCATCTTGCGGTTGTTTTGTTTTCTTTGACAAAGTGTTGAAACATGTCCATTATATGCTTTTCAATTTATGCTCATCTAACTCAAGTTTGTGTGTGTGAAGGGGGTGGGGGGAGGTCATGATTCTTCGGCTGCACCAACATTTTTGACCATGGGCCGCCACTGTTGTCCATCCACCTTGTACGGGGCCTACCTCTTTCTGTTCCTTACTGGGTTTTGAAATGTTATCTTTTTACCCGGATTTTCATCAGCATATCGATATAAATGTCCGAGCCATCTTAGTTGTGACGCTTTTGTGCCCATAAGGAAACACTATTTAATACACCTCATACAAATTCGCCAAACAGGGCCGTTAGCAAGTTCTAATTCAAACTTTTAAAAGCCAAAATTAACCTTTTTTTCCAGATTCAATAATTAGTCTTTATTGTTTGATAAATTTATTTGAAGCTAGATGAATAATGAAGTAATTTTTTTAATAAATATCTTTTAGTCACCACAATATCTCATTTTCATTAACTTTCTTTCAAAAATTCAGTTATTATTTATCGTTTGTTAAATTAATTTACAATTCAAAGAATACATAATTAGTAAAATTGATACTTATGTTTTTATGCACAATTAGAAATCTCTATGCATCTTTCTCCATAGTACATATCGCACCGTACGCAGAAAAGAGACCTATCGCGAAAAAGACCATTCTTCAGGAGAGTCGTTTAAAGCTTTAGTACTATTTCAAATTATCACAAAATCGTTCCAAATGAACCTAGATCAAAAATATTTGGCATGGATATCCATTTTATGAGTATCAAAAGGTATGCATAGCCATTTTTTACTTTAAATTTGCTTTTGCTGAGATATTTTCAGATAGGTCTTTCTTTCGCGTACAAATTTGAACGATTTTGTTCGAGTAAGAAAGACCTATTTGAAAATATCTCAGCAAAGGCACATTTAAAGTAAAAAATGACTATGCATACCTTTTGATACTCATAACACTGATATCCATGCCAAATATTTTTGATCTAGGTTCATTTGGAACGATTTTGTGATAATTCGAATTTTTACCAAAACTTTAAACGGCTCTTATGAAGACCGGTCCAAAAAAATTTGCTGCTAAATTCATTCTAAATATTAAGGTAACATGCTTACGAAGAATACTTATTTACTTAATGCATTTTTATAATCTAATAATATTTTGATCAACAATAAAAATATATTTTTTAAAATTAAATTTAACAAAAAGCTTGTTTAACCAATTTAATGAAGTTTATGTAATAAGGTTTATCTTTTATCATGTAATTACGATATTATTTTAAAGTCATGTTTATTTTTATAATTTAATATATTCAATGATTGAAATCATAATAGTTTATTTATATAAATTAAAATAGGTGTTATGAAACGAATCACTTTTACAAAATCAGGACATGCAATATATAAGAAATGATATCTACATTTTTCTACAAAAACCTTTCAATCTAAATTTTTACTATGTATCATGTTTAAAATTAAAACAAAAATAAATTTTGAAGCATTATTAAAATTTTAAAATAATTTTAAAACTCCTGAAAATATAAAAAAAAAAGTTTTAAATTTTAAAAGTAAGTTGTAAGGATACTTCATATCTTAAGTATACAGTTGAATTCACTGACTTTATATGGCAAAGTGTCAAGTTGTAGCAATCGAGTTTAGATTTATAGTAAAATACAGACTTTGAAAACGATTTAAACTACTTATCGTTTGCTAAAATATTAACTTGGCAAAAAATATATATAGACATATCATTTTGCAATCTATGTATATTATATGAATTTTTTTATATATTTATTGTACTAAATACCACAAAACAGTGCTTTTGAAATGTTCAAATAAAGAAACAAATTAATTTCCGACTTCAACCTTTCCATTTAAGCACTTCAAACTTAACTTCATTGCCGTAGCAGGTGCAAACACATAGCGAAAAATCGCCAGGTGCGATAGGTCTTTCTTTCCCGCTCATTTTCATCCAAAAACGAATTCGGAAAAAAGACCTATCTATTAATTGCAGACGAACTAATTCTCGGATCGCTATGCCGATTGCACCAATCGATAGATATTGAAATTTTGCATCCTATAGAAGTGTTAACTCAAAAAGTCAAATATGGCCGATAGGTCACTTTTCCGCGTACGGTGCGATATATATAATGAAACATTATATATGTAAGCTGCCCAAAGGGGCATCAGTAAATAACAGGATAAAATCTGTACATGGGGTATGGAATGCTTATGTACTTTTTATATTCACAGAGATTTATTTAACAGTTTTCAAATTTTACTTACTGTAAAAGACTGATAAAACAAAGATTGCAACACACATGAAACTGTTTTCACTGAATGAAGGGAGGTTACGATAAAAGGATATAGGAAAGCATGGTGTACTACTGAAATATAGAGTCTGTGCATATTATTATTTAGTATATTAAATGTTTTATGTTTCTAAAACTAAAAACTATATTTTTATCACAAAGTACATGATTATTAATATTCACCTTATAGGTTCAATAGGACCAAGTAAATACTAGAGCTGCTTTTCGGCTCAAAATGACTTTAAAACAAATTATTATATATTTTTTCTGATTCAAGAACAGAGGAGAACTAGACATCAGTCAACCAAAATAAGCAATTCCATATAATAAAAAAAATTGAATGGGTTTGAAAAAGTGAAATTTTCGGTTAATTTTAATTGCACAACTGCACAAAAAAATTCAGATAAAAGGGAAAGCAATAAGTGAATGTATACAAATATGAGCCCAGTAAATTCTTTATGCACATTTAATAACAAAACGTAACTTTTAAATTACTTTTTTAAAAAATAAAATGATCGTGCGTTTCTGACCCAATCTGTAATAATTACGAAATCTATAAGCTTTCCACCCAAGTTATAAATATTTTTGACTATTGCATTTAGAAAAATATATAACTTTCAAGCAACAACCTACGTATCTTAAGTCAAGATCTAACTTACTTTAAGCTTTAGATTGTGTTTAGATTGTGTCCAGGGCCGGGGGCCCCCAGACCTAAGTCATTTTCTCATGGATGAAAAGTATCAGATTAGGTTCGGTTTTCATTTTACTTTTAGTGCATGCATACCCGGTAGAGTGGACTCACGGCCAATTTACAGGTATCGGGTGCAAAAAGCAGGTAAATTATAAGTTAAGTTAAGTCATTTTCTCAAGGCTGATTTTTACGTATGTTTTAGAAAATAATATTAAAAACTGATAATAAATTTGCCAGACACTTTCCGTTGGCCGAAACTTTTCCCAGGCGCTTTAATTGTCTTCATCAAGTTCAGACTTTGTCCCACGCATCCGGCAGCGCAAGATGGCGCTATAATCGTCCTCGGCAAGTAAGCAAAAAACAACTATGTGTGTATTGGAGATGTGAAAATGTTGTAAGCTAAGGACAGCTATGGTAACTTGTTTATTAATTTATTTTCTAATTAAACACAAATTTAATTAAATCGAAATGATATTCTTTCTTCGTTTTTATTGCTTAGTTAATATAACGCTGTCTTTAGCTTACAACATTTTCAAAGTCTGAACTTGATAAAGACGTTTAAAGCGTCTGGGAAAAGTTTCGGCCGACGGAAAGTGTCTGGCAAATTTATTATTAACTTTTAACATTATTTTCTAAAACATACGTAAAAATCATCCTTGAAAATGACTTAAGTTAACTTATAATTTACCTACTTTTTGCACCCCATAACTGTAAATTGGCCGTCGTTCCACTCTAGCGGGTATGCATACACCAAAAGTAAAAGAAAACCGAAACTAATCCGATACATTTCATCCATGAGAAATGACTTAGGTCTGGGGGTTATGGGCTCTTGGTCTAATAGGGCAATCAACGATTACACGTGCATTACTTTTCTACCTTTACTTAATCGTCAATTGATTTAGTATATACTATTTAACAAATTCACACACAGCGTCACTATTCATTAGGAAACTCTATAAAATAAAATATAGCTGTGCAGTAATAGTTAAACCGATGCAAGATCGCACGACCCTTAATTAAAAAATTGGTTTCGAAATCTTAAAGAAATACGCGAAAGCAATGAATCGCCAAACATAGTAACTCTTGCCAATACCAAAATCTTCCTTGAACATTTACAAAGTGGACTCTTCCACATCAAAATATTTGACATGCTAATAAGTGACAGGCGAAATATAATTGGTTATGAATATCTGGTCACAAGTCACACCATATGTAACTCAAAATAGCTGGACCATTTTTAATGAGCTGTGGTATATTAGAAT
>JAFNEN010001693.1:0-26677 GCA_019343175.1 Oedothorax gibbosus | reverse complement strand
ATTCGATTTGGAAAAAAAAAAAAACGCGATTTTTTGACCGTCAATATTATGTGTGCATAAACGTGTGCTTTTTTATTTATAAATTATTAAAAAACAAAAAGAGATAATTTAAATTTTTTTAAAAAATTTACAGTCGAAATATTTTTATTAAAGATGTTTATGAAAAAATATAAAGAATGAAAAATGTGAATAAGTTAAATCAATATTTTATTAAAAAAATATCTGAAAAAAGTATCTTTAAATTAAATTTTAATGTTATTTCAAAAATATTGTATTTTTAAAATATTTTAAAAAAAAAAATGGCTTTAATTTTCATTTAAAATATAAAAAATATTTTTTTTTTAAATGGTTTTAAATTAAACTAAAAATTAAATTAAAAATTATAATTTTTTTTAATTTTTTAGTTTCAATAAAAATAGTTTAAAAAAACATTAAAAAAATTTTTTTAAAACAAAATTTTTAAAAAATGTTGAAAATGTTTCGATCCTACTTTTAAAACCGTAAATTTTTTTAAAAACGTAAAAAAAACAAACGTATAACTGAACAAAAGTTTCTTAAAACAATGTAAAAAAAATTGTTTCATCTTCTGCCATTATCTATTTAAAAAGTTTTTTTTTTTTAATAGTTCAATATGCGATAAAAGGGTACCCAATTTTTTTTTTTTTTAATTTTAAAAATATTTTAAAAATTTTTAAATTTTTTCAGTATTTTTTTTAAAAAAATTTTAAAAATTTTTTTTTTTTGAAACTATTTTTTTTTTAATTTTTTTCGTTGTTTTTTATAAGAATATTATATTTTAAAAAGTTAAAAATTAAAAATTTACACTATCAGTTATCATAAAAAAAAAATTTAAAAAAAGGTCTTAAATTTTTATCATGATAAAATTTTTTGAGTTAAATTTGTATGCAAAAAAAATTTGATTGTGTAAAAAAAAAAGCAAGTATAAAAAATTTTAACTTATTTTATATTTTTATTCTCCTTTTTTTACCCCTTTCATAAAAAATAAAAAAGGGGCGACTTTTATAAGAATCACTAGTTTAAATGAGAAACTCAAATTGAATTTTAGATCGTGCTCCGCAGACAAGATTCCCTGGTTCAGTGGTAAGCATGCGACTCTTGTCCCGTAGTCCCCCCGGGTCAAATCTTGACTGTCCCCGAAAATTTTTTTTTCCCCCCTTTGGCCACTGAGCAAAGAATACTTTAGCTCAGTGCTCTTGGGGATAATTTTGCAATCACACAGATGCCCACTATTTTTCCTCTTTTCCTCCTCCTCCCTCCCCCTTTACATTCCTATCCCGTTTTGCGTAGGTGTCGCTAGTGTCTATGGGAAACTCCAAAGTTAAGGCGATTTATGGGGTCCCAAAGAGAAAAAAGCCTCTTTATCCCACTCCTTACTCTTGGATCCCCCTATACGTTAAATTTGACATAAATATTTAAATCAAAATTTTATTTAAACTGTTACCAATTTCATTTTTTTTTCAAAACAGTCAAAAGTAAAAGCTTTTTTCCCAAATTTAAAAAATCAATCGCAAAGTAAATCTTTCAAAAATGTTTCATGCAGTCGATAAGTTATAATTTCCGTTTCCTTTCACTTTATTCTGGATTTCATTTATGCAAAGCACATACAAAATTGGAATTTTAACTAGGTGTAGTTTTCGGAAGTTTAAAAACTTAACATACGTTGTAAAAAAATACCCTCCAAAAAACATGCATGAAATAAAATTTTTCCCATTTGGCAAACAGTATTATTTTAGTGGGCGTAATAGCTTTTATTTGTAATGGACATTACTAAACATTAACGTAACAAAACAAAAAAGAAACATTTTGATCTGACTAAAAAATTTCATAAAAAACAAAATTCCACCCTTTAAAAAAATACAAAGGGAAGTAAAAAAAAAAAATATTTTTGCTTATTAAAATAAAAAAAAAACATCAAAATCAAAGTCTACCTAAAAAGTTCAATACCCGTATCAGTAAACTCCTATGAAGAGTTTCCTGTTTCTACGTTTAACTGAAATTTTCCCCAAGTTTCCCCTTTATCCGAGCAGTTGCAAATAAAAAATACTATTTATCGCTCTTTTACTTGGCCCCTTTTCCCCCTTTTGGTCTTACCTTGGCCCCAAAAAGGCCACTCTGCGGAACCGCACCCGGGTACATAGTTTGATATAATAGGTAAACAGAAAAAAAACCCAAAAAAAACCCTATATCGGGGAATTTTATTAAAAACGGAAGGGGGGAAAAGGAAAGGAAAAACACCATAAACACAAATAAATTCGTTATTTCAAGTCAGGCGTTTTGTAGCCTAAAAGCGGCAAATCTTTAAATCCGGCCCTGAGGGTAGAATACCAAGCCATTGGATTAACTCTTATACTATCCTGCAATTCGTATTCTTTTAAATTTCTAATTTTTTTTTTTAGTTTAATTGAAATTTTTTAACTTAGGTCATTATGTGAGTTTTTTTATAAGAATTGAAAAATAAGTAGATCCATAGTGCCTATACTCAGCCGCCAACCCAAATTAGAAATAGAACACGTTAGGATGGCAGTTTTTTCAGAAAAACCGGTTGTTTCAAAATACCGGTTCCATCCCATAAAGTGTAAAAAATAAGGGGAGCAGGAACATATCAACCCCCCCAACATCTTTAGAAGGTTGCAATTTGCAAACCATAGTGGCTCACTTTTGTTTTTAAACATTGATAATGTGTTGTGTCAATAATGCAAAATTAATCAAGAACATTGTAAAGTTCAAATGTGTCTTGCTAATTTGCAACATATTTTAAAATAGTGTCACTTTTTTAAACATTTTGCAATGAAAGGACCAATACATTTTACTAACTGGAGTTGTTACCCAACGAAACTTCTCGCAACATGGTATACTAAGGCCATTTGAGACTTTTGACTCAGCAGATTTAAACTAGTCAAGAGGATTCCTGGTGTACTCGAGAACCCGTAATTAGTAGGTTTGTATATAACCAGCACATAAACCCTTATAAGGTGATGACATGTTGTTAGAACCTGGAAAACTTCTTAATGTGATGCAGAGGGCTCTGACAAACTTGGGCCCAAGGTAAACTCAGATTCCTTCAAAACAACCATTACTGTACCAACCAAAAAGTTGAGATGTTTGGATGCGAAACAATTAAATACCAAAATGCAAGAAACGTTATCAGTGAGTAACAAAGTGAAAAAAAATGATGAAGATGTTTTTAATATTTCTGTTGATGTGCTATAACTGGAAACATAAAGGGGGAATTGCTTTTAAACAAACAACATTTTAATTTTTTTAGCTGTATTTGAACACCCCAAATTGCTTAACTCTTATGAGATCCTGGCTTTAATTCCAATTTGATAATTGCTCTTATATTTTGAATTTTCATTTTGTATTTAGTTGGTTATTTTAAATTTCAGGTGATATATGCAAAAGATCCTAAATTGATGCAAATTCTTACACTACAGTAGATGGCATGGTCATTTCGGATGTTAGCTTCATCTCTGAATTTCAGTTGACTGCCAATGCAATAAGGTATGAGGGTTTTTTAGACATATACAGTTTAATTATCTTTTAATTCAGAAGTAGTTATATGCTTTCTAAAAAAAAAAATTTGAAAAGACGCATTATTTTGTAAATATTTGTTTATTCTTTGCCTTTCCCAAATCCTTTATTTACCCAAAAAGTATTAACTAAAAATGAACCAACAAGTGGAAAAAAAAACTATATGGGTTCCTATTTTTTTTTTTTCCAAATACACTGAATTAGAATGATTAAATTGAATTACTTAAGCATTTCCCCCATAAAAATCACTCCACAGAAATGTAAAATAGGGACTAATTTGAACTAACAAAACCTGTCAATCAACAAAAAAAAATTTTAAAAGGGTTTTTTTTTTTTTTAATTTTTTTTTTTAGCCCTGATTTTTATTTCCCCAAAAAAATTAAAAAAAAAATTTTTTAAAAAAAAGTAACCTATTTTTTTTTTAAATTAAAAGTAAAAATTGTATCATAAGGAATACGTGCTGTGAAGGGTTAAAATTTTTTTTAGCTAAGGAAAAGGGGTTAAAATAATTTCGGTAGGAAAAACCCAAATTAATTTAAAAATTTTGTTTTTTTTTTTTTTAGGGTTTTATTTTTTTCGATAAAAAAGGAAAAAAACTCCCTGCATAAAATCCCTAGATAACGAAAAAAATCAGGTAAATTTTTGTACTCTATTAATTTAAATTTTTTTTTTTTTTTTTTAAAACAGGCATATTATACATACCGTCACCTGATTTTCAGGTTTTTTGCCCAAAGCATATAATTTTTCAAAATTTAGTAATTTTTGCCCAAATTTTTAAAATTAAAAGTAGGGAGGGTTTAATTTTTTAAAACCTCTTTTCAAAAATTTTTTTTAATTAAAAAAAAATTTAAAATTTTTAGTTATAAAAAAAGTCAATTTTAATTTTGCAGGCCCCCTTCAGCCAATTTGATTTTTGCTTTTTTCATTTCGGTTAATATAATATATATTTTTTTAAAACTTTAAAAAATCACAATTTTTTGGGTTTTTCATTAAATAGATTATTTTGGGCTGAAGATACCAAAAATTTTTTTTTGGGGAGAACATGGTGTTAAAGTCTATGACAAGAAACTTATGCTGCTGTAAAAAAAATAATGATGTTTTTTTTAAAAATTTTTTTTTAATTATTCTATATATAACTAAAAAAAGTCTTTATTTAAAATACCCCGTAAAGGTTTTTTAAAATTTTTAAACATAATTTTTTTTTAAAAAGGGTTTTTTTAAACTCATTCTTTTTTCGTTGAAAAATTTTTTTAAAAAAAAAAAATTTGTAGTTAGATGTGTAAAAAAAATTTTATAAAATTTTTGAATTTTTTAAATTTTTTTGAATAAAAATACAAAAGTCTTAAAAGAAAATAAGGATGTTTTAACTTTTTTGTTTGTTAATTATTGTTTTGTAAAACAAATTTTATATTTAGGCTTATCGAAAGACAAAGATTTTGGTAATATCCCAAAAGTGCATTTTTTCTTTTTTTTAAAACCCCCCGAGTAAGTAGGGCCTTTTAAAAAAAATATTATTTTTTTACTTATTTTATCCCTCTTCCCAATCCATCGCTGGGAATGGGGGCCTCTGTCGGGTTTTTTCCCCATCTCCTCTGTTGGTGGCCGATGTTTCACCATGTTGCCCCCCCCTCCTTCTTTCGTTTTCGAAGTTCCCCCCAAAAAGTTTTTTTTGGTTTTTCCCCCCCTCTTTGGGGTTTGTCCCGGGGGGTTTCCCAAAATCAAAAGCCTGTTTGTCTTAAATTTTTTTTTTTTTTTCGCAATACATCCCCCCCCAACCCGCTTTTTTTTTTTTTAATTTCAAATTCATTGGTTCGTTTTGCCCTCCTGCAAAAAAAAATATCCTAATATAAAAATAATATTTTAAAAATAGAAGGTTTTACATGTTTCTTAACGTCAAAAATTTAAAAAAGCCTTAAAACTGCTTCAAAAAAATTTAAAACCCTCTGATTAAAAAAAAAGGGGCAGGGAAATTTTTAAATAAAAAAACCCAAAAATTTTTTGATATTGGAAAAAGGGGGGAAAAAGTAAAAAATTTTCTTAAACCCCCCCCAACCCCTTCAAATAATAGTTTCTTTTTTTTTTTGTTTTTTTAGTTTTTTTCAACTTGAGAAAAGTTTTTTTTAATTTTTTTATGGGAGCTAAGTCGCCAATACCCCCGTGTAGCTTAGTGCCGAAAATTGAAACAAAACCCAAAAATTTAGGAAGTAATCATGCAGTGGAACTTTTGTTTGGGTTTCCCTTTAAAAAATCTGTGTTTTTAAACCTATATATCCAAAAATTTCTTGTAGCCACATTTAGATGTAGCGGTATGCCACCCCAAAAAAATTTTTTTAAAAATTCTCGTTGAGCTTGTTTAATCTTTTTTTTTAAAAATTTTTTTAAAAATTTTTTAGAAAAACCCCCTTTTGTCTAATTTGGCATATTATAACAAAGTGGTTATTTAAAATTTTTTCCAAAACAAATTTAGACCCCCTAATTTTCTCATAGTTTTTGTTTTTTCCCCCTCAAAAGGGGTTGAATAAAAAATGCTAATTGGTTTCAAAATTAATAAATGGGGATATCCATAGGGGAAAAAATACTAAAAAAAAAACAGAAATATGGAAATTTTTTAAAATATTATTGTTTAAAAATCGCACCCCAAATTTTTAGTTTTTAATGCCAATTTTTTTTTTAAAAAGGGGGGAAAAATTTTTTTTTTAATATATATTTTTAAAGAAAAAGTAAAAAAATGATGATGTATTTTTAAAAAATTTTTCCAACTGCCCCCCCTTTTTGCAAAATTGCAAACCCTTTAAAAAAATTTTTTTTAAAAAATTTCCCTTCAATGGGTTTGATTAATTTTATGAAAAATTTTACTAAAAAAAATAAAAATAACATATTAAAGTATCAAATTTTTTAAAATTTTTTAGTGGGGGTTTAAATTAAAAATAAAATGACTTTCTTAAAAGTTTTAAAACCCTTTTTTAAATTTGGGGAAGAATATAAATTTTTGTACTTTATTTAAAAAAAAAAAGCAACACTGATTCTTTTTAAAACATAAATTATTTATGAATTGCTGAAGTTTTTAAAATTTTTTTTTTTTCAATTTTTTTTTTGGGGAAATTTTCTATGGACCCTGGGGATCAACCAATTTGTTGCTACTGCTATAAAGTGTTTGTTATTTTAATTTTTTTTTTTTCGCCAAAGCCGATCTTTTTCAAAAAGTAAAAAATTATATCTTGCCAATATTTTTTTACTGAATTTTTTTTTTTACTTTTAGCTTAGGGGACTTTGAACTGAAAAGAAAGTTTTAACAAAAAGAAAACACTTTTTTAAAAAAAAAATTTTAAATTTTTTTAAAAACATAAAAAATTCCCATTGAATAGGATATGCTTTGATATATTGTTTCCTTTTCAAACTAAACAAATTCAGCAGAAAACGCCCAAACCATTAAAACCCTTTTTTTTAAAAAAAAAAAAAATTTTAAACTCTTTTCTTGAAATTTTAAAAGTAATTAGAAAATTTTTAAAAGCATTCATCTTTTTCCCTTTTTTAAAAAAAATTTTTTTTATATTTTATCTTTTTTTCGGGCCCCGGGGTTTAAATTTTTGGGACGACCCCCTTCAAAAAAAAAAAATTATACCCCTTGGGGAAATTTTCAGGTATCTCTTCCTTTTAGGGAAATAGATAAACTGTTTTAAAAAAAAATTAACATAAATTTTTTTTTTCTATTTTTAGTAATTAGGCGTTTTTCTGTGCAATTTCTATACTTTGTGTTTTTTTAAAAATAAAAAAAAACCCCTAAAGTTGGGGGTTTAAAAAAAAATTAACTATTATTATTTTTTTTTCAGCAAAATTTTTTCCCCAAAAACTTTGTGTGCAGAACGTTTTTTTTAAAAAATAGTCAGCTTATAAAAACCCCGGGTTTCATGAAAAAAAAAATGCTAAAAATAAAAAAACCAACCTATTTGTTTTGTTTTTTTCCCCAAAAATTTTTTTGATGATGGCTAACCCCCTCCGGGCCCCCCTCCCCCCCCCCCCATAAAAAAAAAGACTAAAAATTTTTTCGCAAAACGAGCCTGTATGAACACTTTTTTATTATTTGAAATAACAAACCCTTTCACTGGATGGAAAAAAAACAAAGGGATTTTTTTTTTAATCAAAGAAAAAAAAAATGAACTGGTAATTTTGTTTTGGAAAGGGTTTTTTTTGGGGGGGTTTTAAAAAAACAATAGTAAATGCAGATAAAAATTTTTAAAAAAATAAAAAAATGTTTTTTTAAAATATTGGTGAAAATTTTTTTTTTTTTAAATTTTTCTATATATCCCCCCAATTTTTTTTATTCTACCATTTACATTGTATAAAAAACCCTAACTTTAAAAACCCAGTTTTTTTTTTAATAATCCCTTGAATTTTGTCAATGTTTTTTGCCTGGAATAAAATTTTGGGGTTTTTTTTAAATTTAAAAATAGCCCCAATTTGTTTAAAAATATCAAGAGGGGGTTTACTGAGACAACAAAAAAAAAAGGAATTTATTTTTTTTCCCCAAAAAAAAAAAAAAAAATAATTTTTTTACAACATTTTTTTTTTGGAAAAAAAAAGCTTTTTTTTTTTTAAAAAAAGGGAAAAATTTTATAGAAGAGTTCTTTAAAGAAAGATGGCTACTTTGCTCATTTCTCGAGGGACATTCTCTTAAGTCGTTATAAATTCATATACAAAAGCAAAAAACCCCGGGAGTACAAACGTTTTTGTCTTTTTTAAAAGTAAATTTAGCATTTATTATTTTGAACCCAATATTTTTTTTAAAGAGGGGAAAACAATTTTTTAAAATTCTACATAATCCCAAAAAATTTTTAAAAAAACTGTTAAAAAAAAAAAAACATTTGGGAAAATAATAATCCAAGAAATTATTTCTTTCTTCTTTTCTCAATTTTTTTTTTTTTGTAAATTTTTTTAAAATTTTTTTAGATTTTTACCTCCCCAAAACCCTTTTTGCTAGATAAATTCAATATTTTGAAATGATGCTTTGAACAATTTTAAAAATGCCGTTTGGTTTAAAAGTGGAATTTTTTTTAAAGAACACATAAATATGTGTCGGATTTTCCATTTTTTTATTCCAGGGCTTTTTTGGAATTAACCCTGAAAAAGATTCTAAAGCACCAAAAAAAGAGCAAGAAAAAGTCCATTTCATCAAAAAGTGCCAATTTAGTTGTAAAACTATCCAATATGAAATCCTTATAGGCTCTGATGTAATTTTTTTGGGGGTTTGTAATTGGTGCTAAACCAAAACTCTATTTATTTTGCTTTTCCTGCAAACAATAATACTTTTAACACTTATTATATATTATTTTTATCATTTTACAACTAGAAGATGATTTACATTTTAATTTTTGGGATTCGCGTCATTTTCCCCTAGGCAATTTTTTTGTTTTACTCAAAAACTTTTAGTTTTCCCTAGGGCAAAGGCTGTTCCGATAAATTAACATGAGTATTTTCTAATAAAAAAAATAAGCTTTTTTTAAAAGGGGCAACACCCTAACATGATGAAAAAATTGATGTTAGAAGTCCAAAATTTTTTTGGGGAAAAGGGGTGTTTCCCTTATGCCTCGATGCCTTTTTTTTTTTTTTCAAATTTCCCAATTTGTTTTTTAAATTAAAAAAAAAAAATTAATTTCTCTCTATGTTAAGTATAGGATTTTAAGAACAGTTGGGTCTCTTTCTGTGTTCTTTTAAAAAGAGCAGTTCTTTAGGGTTTTTTTTTTTTTTTTTGTTTATATATAGAAAAAGGGTTTTCAGATTTTTTTTATTAAAAAATGATTTTGCCTTAAAATATATTATAGCAAGATAGAAGGGTTTTTAGGTTTTTTTTTTTTGTTTAAAAAAGTCATTTTTAGATTATAACACCCAAAAAAAAATTTTGACAAAACTATTTTTAAAAAAACATTTAACATAACAATTATCTGATAAACATTTTCAATAAACAAAAATTTTTTTTTTAACAAAATTATTTTATTTATTATTTTATTTAATTCTGCTAAAGTGGAAAACAAAAAAAAATTTTCCCTTTTTTTTTTAAAACAAAGTTTTTTTTAATTTTAGAACTGATGAAAAAAATCGCGTTGTTCTTTCAACTTTTTTTTTCTTCAAACTGGCAGATGGGGTTTCTTTTTTTTTAAAATTTTAAAAATGTTTTAATTATGGAAAAATATCTCAAGATAGAACATGTTAATTATTTTTGGGGGGGGGGGTTTTGAAAAATTCCCCTTGTTAAACATTGTTTTTTGATTTGTTGTATAGCCAACATATTAAGCGAAAAAGTTTTTTTTTGTTCCACACTACGTTTATAAAAGTAAAAAAGTAGGTTTTTCCCGAATTGTCAAATTAAACCGCTTCCCCACAACATTTGTGCTAACAGGAAACCCAAAATATTTATACAGCTCAGAAAGAAATTGCCAAACAGAGCTTTTGCTAGTTGTTTATAAACATTTTTAAAAGATTTTAAAAATTTAAATTTTTTTCATTAATCTTCTTTTTCAGATTTAATAATTAGACTTTATTTGTTTTCTTAATTTGTTTGAAGTTCGAAGAATAATAATGTAATTCCCTTTTTTTGTTTTAAAAAACTTTGTGTGCCCCAATTTCCCATTTACATTTCTTTTTTGAAAATTCAGTTTATTTATTGTTTGTTAAATTAATTTCCCGTTCGAAAAATATAAATTAGTGGGAATTGATGTTTTAAAAAAAAAAAGCGAAACTTTGCATATTTTTTTACCAAATTTGAATTCCCCTAGGCCTCTTTCTTCATACATATATAAAAAAACCAAACAAAAAACTTTTTATTGTGATATTACAACAATCCCCAAAATGAATTATATCGCATAAATAAATATTTTTTCAAAAATGGGGTTTTTTTTTATTTTAAATAAAGTTTCTCGTACGTTTTAAAAAGAAATGGAAAAAGTGAAAATATTGAAAAAAAATGGAAAATTTGCATGTTATTTCAAGGGAGATTAAAATTTTTTGTTATTTAAATTTTAAATAAATTCTAATTAAAATTTTTTTTAAAGAAATTTTGGGAAAGTAGCCTAATCTGATTTTTTTTCTTCAAAATGAAAGTTTTCCCACTTGTCTGTGGGACTTGTGGATGGCAAACAATGAAAATATGAATAAAAATGGAATTTGCATGTTATTTCAATGTCGATAAAAAAAATTAGTTATTTAAATTTTAAATAAACTTCTAATTTAAATTTTTTAATGAAATTTGGAATGTAGCCTAATCTGATTTTTTACTTCAAAATGACGTATCCCACTTGTCTGTGGGACTTGTGGTTCTTTCTGTGAAAGTGGGTGACAGACAGACGGACGGACTGAACGATTATAATACCTTCCACTTTTTACGTTTTAAACGTAGTGTGGAAGCTAAAAGTGGAAGGTATTATAATCGTTCAATCCGTCTGTCTGTCACCCACTTTCACAGAACGAACAGCAAGTCGCACAAACAAGTGGGATACATCATTTTGAAGCAAAAAATCAGGCTAGGTTACATCCCAAATTTCATTAAAAAATTTAAATTAGAAGTATATTTAAAATTTAAATAACTAAAAATTTAATCTACATTGAAATAACATACAAATTCCATTTTCATTCAATATTTTACTGATGCCATTTCGTCAAACGAACGAGAAACTTTATTTAAAATAAAAATAAAACATTTGAAAATATTTATTTATGTGATATGATTCAGTTTGGATGGTTGTAATATCACAATAGAGTGAGATGAGAGTAATAAGTAGTGAGAGTGATAATGAGTAATCATTAATTTGCGAAAGAAGATTAATGAAAATAGTTAATTTTGGCGTTTAAAAGTTTGAATTAGAAATAAATTATAAGCTGAAGGCCCTGTTTGGCGAATTTCTTTCTGAGGTGTATAAATAGTGCGTTTTTTGTTGAGCACAAATATTGTGTGGAAGCGGTTTAAGTGACAGATTCTGTAACAAACCTACTTTTTAGTTTTATTATTTTTCGTTGTGAGATGCGTTTTTGCAAGGATCTCCTTACGTGTTACGTTTCACCATTTTTTGTTTACGTAAATGATAGTGTTTTTGTCTTTATGTATCTGTCCATGGTCTACTCAACTTTAAGGTCACAGAAGCTCTTTGGACGTCACGCCATCCAACCAGTCCGGAATGTAAGGGATTTCAAAGAAAAAGTACGAAATATATTTGCGCACGGCCAATTTTATACACTTATCTGGTTGCGAACAGGTTTCGTTTCTCTTTTTCGGAACAGCCATAAACCTGAACCTGAAAAAAAAATTGCCGAGTGATAGCGAGCAGGGGGCGTAGCCCCCTGCATACCGCGAAGCTGCCAATGGAATTATAACTGAAAAAAGTCATACAACTTAAAAATTTCGAGTAGGCCATTATTTTTTTAAAAAGAACCTATTAACTACAAAAAATTATTTATGCATTTACATTATTATATCTTGTTTTTCATAAAATTGGACTTAAGTGGCTTCAAGTGTTGGCTCCAAGTGTTGGTAGGTAAAAACTGAAAGGTAAACAAACGAAAGTCTGTTACGGCATTGAGTGTTATTCCGGAATGTACTATTTTTTGTATTTTAAAACTTATTTAACGCGCATTTTATTGTAAGTAAAGGTTGAAAGAAAAGTTAAGGTTGTACCTAAAATCTATTTTGTGATTTTAGGTGTTTACATTACATAATTTATTAGAACTGTATGTTATCCTAACTACTTAAATAAATAGAAGCTTGTGACGGACCTGCCTGGTTGCAGGGCCGGATTTCTAAATAGGCTAAGTAGGCTGTAGCCTAGAGCGGCGAATTTTCGGGAGCGGCAAATTTTACGACCAATTAAAGTGGTATTCGGCAAAAATTATTATTAAGATACTAATATTTTAAGAAAGAAAACAAATAAATTACATTTATGAGTAAACCTTAAAGTATAATATAATATTGTGGGAATGGTCTGATCTCATATCAACAGAGGGCGCCACGACACAGCCGTCCATTGAAAGGTCGCAAACTGATTACGTCATAGTGGCGGTGTCCACACTTTGAATTTCGCAACGACATTCGTCAGAACATTGAAAAACTCTGTGTAGAGAGGTGTGCTGCGGTACCCTCGTTTTGATTCTGTAATGCGTAAACAAAATCTTAATATTTGTTAATAAAAATAGTTAATTTAATCGTTAATTTCTTGCCTCACATGGGGGCTTAGCCGAGATAATTTTTTTTTCTCCTGCGTGAATAAAATCTGAACGAACAAGCCATTTCAATTGTTTTCAGTTTCGGTTGCTACGGGGCAGATGAACTGTCGGAACGGGCTTACGTATGGCGAATAGTGCAGTGTGACTTCTTTTGTGGAATTAAAATAACTGTTCATATTTACTGACTCTGGAGCCTGTCAACTTATGGATTATATTTAATTTGAGGTGCAGATCAGTGTAGTATTTTTCCTGTTTACACCAAATCTTCGGCGGTGAGTACATGTTTTGATTTCTACTAACACCATGGCATTCCTCTCGAAGGCGAGAAAAGTAGATTTAGTACAGCTAACTCAAGAATTAAATCTAGTTATGCCGGAAGGAGCCAAAATATCACAGTTAATTAGCATAATTACTGGCGATGCAAATTATTCGGAAGAAACGACTAAAAATTTGTTGACAAATATTGAAACTGAGCGACTTGAAACTTTAGAAAAAGAAACGGAACAGGCTAATCGAAAATTTGAAATAGAAAAGTTAAAAGCCGAAGCTTTGTTACATAACAGTACGTCGGCAGAGCAGGAACGAAACACACAAAAGTGTAATATTATAAATTTGGTGAAACCATTTGATTCAAAAGGGGACATAGGAATTTATTTAAATTTATTCGAAAGACAAGCTATAAGGGCTGGTGTACCGACTGAAAGTTACGTGTCGCACCTATTAACTTTGTTACCTTTAGACATCGTAAATTTGATTGCTCGTGAACCGGATGAGCTCGCAAATGACTATGACCATGTAAAGAAAATCTTACTTAAACGATTTAATTTGTCGGCTGAACAGTTTCGCATCAACTTTGCATTCCTTAAAAAAGAAACGACCGCGAGCTGGCGAGACTTTGCGTTTGAACTTGTTAGCAACCTCGAGGGATGGCTAACGGGAATTGGAATCAAAACTTTCGAACAGCTAAAAGAGTTGTTGATAGTCGACCAAGTTCGCCGAAAATTACCAAAGGATACGCGGGAACATTTTTTAGACCAGTTACCGAAGTTAAAGAGTATACATGAGTTAACTGACTTACTGGACGACTACGATAGTCTCCGATCAAAATCAAGCTTCCATAAAACAAACGTGCACGATAATAGGTTGAAATTTAACGGATATGCAGGACAGGAAAGGCCTTTTAGAGGATCCGCCAATGCTACTAACCCTAACATGAATAAAAATGATTACCATAATGAAAGAGTGTTTAATAATAAAAATTTTGATATGAATGACAAATATGCTGATAAAAATCGTAGATATAATAAAAATGGTGTTAATTTAAGTGCAAAAAAATTGGATGGTGAGAATGAAAGTGTTACTTGTTTCACTTGTCACAATAAAGGTCATAAATCTTTTCAGTGTCCCAATAAAGTACCGAAACCAGTGAATAATGTGGGTAGTGCAAATACTTATTTGGATAGCAACATTTTAACGTATATTGAAATAATGGGAAAGCAAGTACAGGCAGTGGTCGACACAGCAGCCTGTCTCAATATTTGTAATTTAAATGTGTATCAAATGTTGGGTGAACCCAAACTGGAAAGAGACGGTACAACAGTAACTGGGGTCGGTAACGTAATTATAGAACCAATTGGATATTTTACTTGTAATATAACGCTTGATACGTATAAAATTCATTCTAAGATATATGTGGTAGAGGTGTTGGATTCTAACTTTATATTGGGAAATGAAGTCTTGAATAAATTCAACTTTAGTATAAATGAAAGTGGTATACATATTTTGGGTGTAAGAAATGCTAAGACTGTGTCATATTTCCAAATAGCATCACAAAATACAACACAATTACACCGTGATCCGCTTCCAAACCACAAAGAGCAAGGACGTAATTACCAATGCCATTACTTCAGTGTTAAAAGGTCAACAAACCGAAACGAAACCGAATCTAATAGTAGAAGCGAAGCTGAACACAAAGAATTGGAGTTGAACGTGAACCAGTCTGAAGGTTTGCAAGAAAAACAAGATGCAGGTGCGAGCGCAGCAGACAAGCGATATTGGCCTATTTCCGTCATAAGGAACAGGGACGTGACTTCATCGTCAGAAACGACTCAAGTTGTTCCTTTTTCGGGTAAGAAGAACACACAGGCCACGTTACTTTCTGATCATGCCTACAATACCACCATCAAAATCGAAAAGAAAAACCAAAATGTCATCAACCTGAACAAGGAAAGCCAAGATCAATCACTTGCAAATCTGCCAAACTTTGAAGAATATGAACCAGACATCGGACTCATAGAAAATAGTGCAATCAAACAAGAGCTACTCAAGTTAGTCAAAAGCTATAAACCAAACAAAATCAAAGACACAAACTTGTCAATGAACATAATATTGTCAGACGAAATACCAATATTCGTTCGAAGTCGTCGACTGTCACAGCTAGAAGAGCAAATAGTTGATGACCAAGTACAAAAATGGCTGGAAGATGGAATAATCAAGGAGAGCGACTCAGAATTTGCATGTCCAATAGTTTTAACACGCAAACGGTCAAATGAGTATCGCATTTGTTTAGACTTCCGCCAGCTGAACAAGAAAATAGTTAAAGTTGGTTACCCTTTGCCGTTAATTGAAGATGTAATTGATAAACTACAGAGTGCGAAAGTATTTTCTTCGTTAGACTTAAAGAATGGCTTCTTTCATGTGAAGATTGATCCGAGGAGTACCAAGTATACTGCCTTCAACACGCCGACTGGACATTACGAATTTTTGAGAGTTCCGTTTGGACTGTGTATCTCAAGTGCTGTTTTCCAACGATACATAAACACTGTTTTCAAGGACTTACTACGTGATGGAACTTTGCTGATCTACGTGGACGACTTGATCGTGCCATCACAGACGGAAGAAGAAGGTCTGGAGAAATTGAAGAAAGTACTTCAGGTGGCATCAGAATATGGGCTGGAAATCAACCTAAAGAAATGTCAATTCCTCAAGCATCGAATCGAATTTTTAGGATACATCATAGAGAATGGAACGGTGCAGCCTTCGCCGTCAAAGACTCTAGCTCTACAAAATTTCCCTGAGCTGAAATCACCTAAGATGACACAATCATTTTTAGGACTTGCAGGATACTTCAGAAAATTCATCAAGGACTACGCCACCATCGCACGACCATTGAGTGATCTACTGCGAGACAACGTCAAATTCCATTTCGGAGAAGAACAAAAGGAAGCCTTCAATAAACTCAAACAAGCCCTATCCCAAAGCCCAGTTCTACATATCTTTAAGCCTGGTCAAGAGTTGGAACTGCATACAGATGCGAGCAGTCAAGGATTTGGTGCTGTTCTGTTGCAGAAAGATGAAGACAATTCTATGCATCCAATCCACTACATGAGCAAAAAGACAAGCCCACAACAAGAAAAGTATGGAAGTTACGAGTTGGAAGTGCTAGCTATCGTTGAAGCCGTGAAAAAATTTAGAAATTACCTAGTCGGCTCAAAATTCAAAATTGTTACTGACTGCGCAGCGTTTCAAAAGACACTTAGCAAGAAAGACTTAACACCGAAGATAGCAAGATGGGCATTGATGTTGGAAGAATTCGAGTACGAAGTTGTACATCGAGCAGGAAAGAAAATGCAACATGTCGACGCGTTAAGCAGAAACACAGTATTGATAATAACACGTTCTAATGCTGAATTAACGAGTAAAATTAGAGCTGCACAAGACCAAGACGAACACATACAAGTAATGAAAAATTTGACAGAACGTGGTGAAGACAACAATCATGTAGTAAAACAAGGTATTTTGTACAGATGTGAAAATGGAGAAGAGCTACTAGTAGTACCGCAAAACATGCAAGTGGAAATCATCAAAGAAATACATAACAAAGGACACTTTGCTACTGCCAAAACCGAGGACATCCTAAAGCAAAACTACTATATTCCTAACGTGAGGAAAAAGACCGAAGACGTCATTGCGAATTGCATAGACTGTATTTTATACAATAGGAAACGAGGGAAGGCTGATGGTTTTTAAAGCCAATTCCTAAGGAAAACGTCCCTCTCGGCACATATCACATCGATTTCATGGGTCCGTTAACAACAACCAACAAGCAGTATCAACATATCTTCACTGTAATTGATGCTTTCACAAAATTCACATGGCTATACCCGGTAAAAACAACCTCAACAAAATGTGCTCTTGAGAAACTGCAACTTCAACAGACATCGTTCGGTAATCCGACAAGAATCATTTCAGACAGAGGATCGGCATTCACAAGCAAAGAATTTGAAGATTATTGTCAAGAACAAGGTATCGAACATTGGACGACAACGACAGGCGTACACAGAGGAAACGGACAAGTTGAGCGTATACACAACACATTAACTCCAGTATTAGCCAAACTATCAAGTGATGACCCAGCCAAGTGGTACAAATTTGTCCCAGGAGTACAAAGAATTCTCAACAGTACAACATCAAGAAGCACAAAATTTTCGCCTTTTGAACTTTTAACCGGAATAAAAATGAAGAACAAGGAAGATCTACAAATTAAAATACTTCTAGAAGACGAGTACATCAACAACAGAAATGAGGAAAGAGACAAGATGCGGGAAGAGGCAAGAATCAACATCCTACGCATGCAGGAAGAAAATAGGCAGCAGTACAACCGTAAACGAAAGAAACCTCGGACATTTCAGATCAACGAACTGGTAGCGGTGCAACGAACGCAATCTGGACCTGGTTTGAAATTGAGGCCTAAATTTTTTGGACCGTATAAAATAACTGCGATAAAGCCAAATGATCGTTACGAGGTTGCGAAAGTAGGTCAACATGAAGGGCCGAACGTGACCACAACCTCAGCTGATTTCATGAAAGCATGGGTCTAGACTGGAAAGTCCAACAATTGTACATATTTTGGTGTGTTCTTCTGCTGTTTTTTTTTGTTTTATTTTCTAGATTTCGAGGACGGAGGATGTCAATCGGGGCGATGACCGTCCAGGATGCCCGAGTGTGGGAATGGTCTGATCTCATATCAACAGAGGGCGCCACGACACAGCCGTCCATTGAAAGGTCGCAAACTGATTACGTCATAGTGGCGGTGTCCACACTTTGAATTTCGCAACGACATTCGTCAGAACATTCGAAAAACTCTGTGTAGAGAGGTGTGCTGCGGTACCCTCGTTTTGATTCTGTAATGCGTAAACAAAATCTTAATATTTGTTAATAAAAATAGTTAATTTAATTGTTAATTTCTTGCCTCACAATATAAAGATGGCAAAGTCAAATCTTTATTGTTTTTTTATTTTTTAAATCAAACATGTGGGCTCTACAAGTACCTTAACTGATTACAATAAATATTTTTTTGTTATTTTCCATAAATTTATTATTCTTGAATAGCAATGTTGGAGTATTTTCATGGTTATTATAATGTAACTTAAGACTTTTTTTTAATTATTAAAGATACTTTAAGAGTTTAATAATTATATCCATGTGTCTTTTTTCACTTTAAGATACAACATAAAAAGTAACATGCAATACGTTTTTTTAAAGGTGAGTTTATTATTAAGTGCTTCATAGCCATTACAGTAGCCCTTATTAATTTTAAAATCATATAAGTTTGTATATGGTATATTGTTCTAAAGTAATTTAAAATGCACTTGACTTCATAATGAAATTCACAATTATATAAGGAAGTCCTAAAAAATAAATTTAGCCTAGAATGAATACCTATTTTTCTACTTCATCATGCAAAACCTTTTTAAAATTGAATGAATTATTCACTTTATAGCGATTATTCTTCTCAATACAGTTTTTAAATATATTAAAATAAATCTTTAAAACTATCCTAATTTGTTTTAGATGTAGGCGTTTTTTTATTGTTAAAATCTGATATCTCCAAAAATCGTATATGGATGTAAAGTGAAGTTTTAAAATAAAAGGAAATGTATAAATACAAATTATTGAAAATCCAAAGTTTTTCAAACTGTTTTGTTAGAAACAAGAGAAAAAAATCAATGTTATACACAAAAAATTTTTCTAAAACAAAAAAAAAACCAAAGCGCTAAGCTTTTTCTTTAAGTTGAAATCGAGTACTATCCAAAAGAATTCGATACAAATTTCCCCCGTCAGGATCCCGAGCGAAAATAACGTCAGTTTTCGGGTTAGCTTTGGCGCCGATAAAAACCAATAACGATTTTTTCTAGGTTGGCACGAACTGGGCAAGAGCGGGGAGAGCCGGTTGCCAGTCACTCCTCAAGTGTCGCCCACTGAGCTAAAGAAATAAAGAATACTAACCTGGAGTGATGACTTCTGGGAACTTTACATGTAACCGAACGAGCACCGCGGAGTGATACATAAAAAGCTGGAAGTAAGCAAAAATACACTAATTCGACCCTTTTTGCCTAACTCATTCTCCGCTGGTTAACATCGTGTTATACTGTCGATTTAATCATCGTGTTTTTATGTAATGAATTTCCTTTTTTTGATGTAGAAGAAAGCATATTTTTTTTATGGTAATTTATTTTACAAACGCTGGGAGTCGCTAAAAGAAGCAAGATATTGGAAGAAATTTTTTATTTCGTATTATATTGATGATATAACTTATGGGTTATTGGTCCGTATTCAATTATCAATTCTAGTGTCAATATAATTCCCCATTAACGACGATCCATGTACAAGCCTGATTACGATTGGGATTGTTTGCGTTTTAAAATTAAGAACTAAAATTGGCTGAATTTTATTATAATGAATTACGAAAATATAACGTTTTGTCAGGAATACAAAAGAATGAAATCACAGTAAAAATCGTACTTTACTATAAGTACCTTCCCGTAAATAACATCGATATTTATACCTTATTTTTGTTGGTGTATATATTAGATATCCATGGCATAAATACTTTTTTACAACTGCAGGTTGCTTAATCTTTCTTTAAAAATAGGCACTCAATTTCCACTGAATATCCTTTAGCTCAGTGTAAATTCCTGTTTTTTGATTTGGAAACAAAAAGTTATTTCACTTTAGTATTTGTTTATAAGTAGATAGTACCTTATCCAAATTCTTTTTTATGAGTACATATATCTTACTCATTATTCGAAAATAGATTTAAATACATTTTATGTAGTATCAAACATGATTCTTCAGCCTTTATTATAAGTGTCAAATTTAAATTTGTTTCTAATACAAGAATAAATCTCTTATTCAAGGGGATTAAATGTGTGATGAGTTGAGTTGGAAGTATGTAGAAATAAATTCCAAGTAAAATTCAAATGTATATTAATAGAATTTTTTATTGCATTTATATGTTTTTGACCCTTCTAAATATAGAATGCATAAAAAAGTTTTCTTAATAAATTATAAATTCAATATGGTTTTGAATTAGGCGAAATGATCGAAGTTCCAAAACGGTTTGAAAAAGTGATCAGGAAACATGGAAAATTTTTTATTTGTCAATGGATTATGTATGGAAAGAAGCAGAACAATTAGGAGAATTATATTGTCCAACAAATATTACATTAAGATAGGAATAAAAGAAATTGTGCCTGATTGGAAACTGTAAACCTAACGCCATAGTACGTAACACTCAGCGCCTAATGCGTTTTACCACTGCCGTGAGGATATGCTGCGCGGTCGGCTATCATTTTCGGATGTTCGGTGAAACGTAATTGCACTCGCGTAGAAAACACTAAATTTTCAACCGAAGTTCGAGAAATCAAAATTTTCGAATAAATCTTACATTAGGTTAAAGGTGATAAATAGAAGATGAAAAATTTGAAGGAAGTATACGAAAAAATAAAAAAAAAATTAGCAAAATGAAACTGAAAATTAGTTCTTCTTTTGCCTACTCGCACGCATAAACAAAGATTGAGGTGTGAAGCGGTTTCGGCGCGCTGACTACTCACTCCAGATCAGTATTCTTTAGCTCAGTGGTGTCGCCACTCTTATATACTTGTACGAAGTACATGTTCGTTCTTTTATTTAGGCTCCCTACTCTTCCCCATACCCTAAAGCCCTCGATTCTCTCTGACTTCAGAGAGAATCCAGGGCTTTACCATACCCCACTCTGACGCTTCGCTTTTAGATGACCTTGTTTTTAGAAGTTCCAGATTGGCGCTGTTTATCGCTTTATATTTCGATTCAAGTTACTAAGTGTTGATATATTTTTTCCTTCTTAAGATCGAGAAAAGTACACTTGCCGTTGTACTTTATGTATTATAAATGAATTAATTTATAGTGTGCTGAACTTTTCTGATATAAATGGAATTTAAGATTTAGTTGTTGATATATTGAATACAACTTTAAAATATGTTTGTGCATTAATATATAATTGTTATTATTTCTTATTTATTATCTCTGGAAAATAATATTAGAAGTTAGATTTTTTAAAAATGTATTACTTTAATTTTTGTTTTGTTATTTAATATTTTAAAACTAACTGTATTGATTAGAATCGAATGTGTTAAAAGGATTGAACATCGAACATAGGCTTGGTTGTATAGGTTTTAATATGTGAACCTTTCACACGTCATATTTTATTTCATAATAAATTAATTTTTCAATTATTGGTTACTAGTGATTTTCTTTTGGTTAATAAATATTAAATAAATATCTAGTCATATAATTATATAGTAGCTATACAACTTATCATTTAATTAACGTTTAATTAAAAAAACATTAATTAATTCTAAAATGTTTTTTTATAAACAAATTTTTATTTGTTTTTAGATCTCTTTGAATCATCTTTAAGAAAATTATTAATTATGAAATAATCTTCAGAGTTAATAAAGAACTATTCACTTAAAATTAGATTCCACAAAATACTTAGTTTATCCAATCCATTTCTCTCCAGTCTCCATAAAAAAAGTCCCGTCATAAAAGAAGAAATGTCTGCAGAGAGCATATGTAAGCGGAAGCCACAAATCCTTATCTGCCTTACACTAGGCCAAAGAATGTGTCAACCCCTGGAGATCAGTGGGGTCAACGCGAGTCACCAGTCACCACGAGCTCATTAGCCAACTTTCACTATCAGTGCTTGACATATCTGTTTTCTAGCTTTTTAAATGGGAGATGGTAGATGGATATCTGGGGTGACAAAAGTATTGTTTGTTGGTGTATGTCAATTTACTTTATTTTACAATATTTTTAATCGTTGATATTAATAACGGTTCATTCATTTGATAATTATTAACTAAATATAGAATACTATGCCAATATATAGTGTAAAAAAAATTATAACATTTACCCAGATCATATACCTAAGGTCTGAAGTTTTGGTAGTTTTTATTAATATAATATTCATTCATGTGATTTATTTTAATTAAATATAATTCCTCCATTTCAAGTTTCATAATAAATTACACCAAATTAATCACGTTTAATTATTCAAAATATGTTTAAGTAAACAAAATGATATTTACTCTATTAGAGACGATTGGCAAAAATATTGCCATGCGAAAATGAGCTTTATGCTAAAGTTTATCTAAATAAATAAAATATAAGACAAATATGACTATAGACCTGAACAATTTATTTCGAGCAAATTAAGTTACCCGAAAAAAAAATTAAAAAATTAAAGTTAGAATTTAAATTTAGAAATGAAGGTGCAAATGGTATTCACACAGTCATCGTTAATGGGTTAAGTAATTAAAACCATATTTAATTAATTTAAATTATACATAATAAATTCTAAATAATTTATTATGCTTAATAATAGTCAAATAGTAGTATAACAATATGTCATTGTTGCAATACATTTAAATTTCCCCAAAGTATTAAAACAAATCATTAATACTAATTTCAATGCATACCTTTTTCAAATTTATACTTTTTTGAAATAACCTTTATGTTTTAAAAAATCATTAATTGTAGCTTATTTCAAATGTTAAATTCCACAGTTCCTCCATATCTTAACAAAAAAATCATCTTTATAATTAAACACGTACTTTAAATATAAAGCATTCAACCATATTTGCATTAGAACCAAGATGTATCTCTGATTAATATAATTTTAAGAAAATAATCCCCTAAGTTTGAAATAAGACATACACACAAGCACCAATAGCGCAAAATCGAAAACGCAATCGTCAAAAGTCTTACTTAGGTTGTCCCGTAGTATAGATCAGTGCTTCCCCCAAGGACGCCGTCGCGGTCGCTCGGTTGGTGGCAGTTGGCGGGTTGACCGGGGGGAAGACCGAAACGAGAAATTCGCCAAATTTGGCGAAAATTAGAACCGCAATGAGTTGTAAAAAAACCTATTTTAACATAGATAAGAACCCAGTCATATTTTTTTCTACAATCTACATTCTACAACATAAGTATGATTGTTTAAACGTTACAGCAGATCTCTAAACAAAAACCTCAATGCGCAGTAATTTTTTAAAATGACAATTTCCCATGAGTCCCATTGTAAACGAAAAATTGGGGTGACCTGGGAGAAAAGATGACTTCAAACTCTCCGTACAGGGAGAGCTTTCCGGGCAAATACCCTAGAGACAGTGTCTACAAGCCTAAAAAAGTGAAAATTATCAATAATCTACCAACCAACCAACTAACCAACCCAAACCCAAACCAACTTTGTTAGTTTTTGGGGTGCTTGCGATTTCAAATCCACCGGAGAAATGCGTCGAGAGACTACAAATGGCAAAAATTGTGGCGCATCTTCATTTAAATGGCAAAAATTCTTATCTTTTAAATTTTAATAAGTTAAACCCAACTAATGAACATTTTTTCCCTCAGACAGTTTAGGGGGGCTCACCCCCCCTTTCAGGCAAAACTACTCGTCGGGTAAAACGACTTAGGGTGCGGAAAAACTAAGCCTTTAGGTATACACCTACATTCGAGATAATTTTTTTAAAAACCCCTTAATTTATTAAGCATATAAATATATTTTTAACACTTATATCTATAAATATACGGAACAAAAATCAGAATACAAACTCTCCCTCTTTAATACATTTTTAGCTATTTTTGTTGTTAAATAGGGAGTAAAACGTCGCTACGCAAAACTTATTTCAAAAAAAAAATAATTAATGATTTATTGAAAAGGGAAAAAATATTGTTCATTAAAACACAATACTAAGGGTTTTCTTTTAAAATTCCCTTTTTTTTAAAAATTGTTACTTGAAAACCAGCTATAAAAAATAAATTTACATATAGAATCATATTCTAGTTCAAAAAGCCTATAAAACATTTTTTTATCAATTGCTGGAAACAAATTGGTGAAGTTATCTATAAAACTTTTTGTGAAATCTGCATTACGTGAAATTTTTTTAAAGGAAAAAATTTTTACTTTTTTCAGTAAACGCGTTTAAACAAAAGATATGCATTTTTTAAAGACTATACAAAGTTTAAATTATTAGAAAAATTTTTCGCTTCGTTTCAATCGTTTCGTACAGGGCCAAAATTGGCTTTTTTTGGGGGGGGGGGGGGGGGGGGGGGGGGGGGGGGGGGGGGGGGGGGGGGGTTTTTTGGGCCCCCCCCAAAATTTTTTTATGAAAATCATTATTAACGGCAATTACATTAATTGTATTTTGAATAAATTTAACTTTCTAATAAAGTTAAATTTTTTAAAATTACAATTTAAAACCCAATTTTAATTAAAAATAAACAATTTTAAAATTACTATTTACATCATTAAAAAATTCTAAAAAAAATTTTTTTTTAAAAAAATTAAATAATTTTTAATAAAAATTAAAAAATTTTAATGATTAAATAATTTAATTTTTAAAATTTAAAATGTTAAATTGGTTCAAAGTAATTACCAATTTGAAAATTAACACCGATTAGTTTGGAAAATTTACACCTACAAATTATTTTTTTATAATTAAATGGACCTTGTGAATTAAATTTTAAATAGTACTTTGAAAAATTTCTTTTGACAAACTGCATCCCAAAATTTTCGCACGAATTTTTTTTTTTAGAATTTTCCCCAAAATTTTTTCAGAAAATATAAACAAAATATTTTGTTATAAAAACAACTAAAAGACTAAATTAACTAAAAATAGTTCCTTAACCAGTAAAAAAATATAATAAACGGCTTCTCAAATTTTTTAAGTGTGTTTTAAAATTTTTTTATTCCCTAACTTTAAAAATGATGTCTACAAAAAAATTTTTGTTAAAAAGAAAGCATGAAATCCGTTAAAATTTCATTAAGTATTTGTTTAAAATTTTTTTTCTACTTAGCGGGGCAATAACCTAATCGGGACGTTTAGGGGGAACTTTTGTTTCGGACGGAACAGAAAGGGGATTGTCCCCCCAAAAACGGGCTCTGGTCACATTTAAAAATTATCCAGTTAAAATTTTTCAAAAAAAACGATTATGACAACAATAAACAATCATTATTCCTTTAAAAAAAGAAATTGGTCGCATAAAATTTAGAAAAAACGAAAAAAAAATAACCTTAACCAAAGGGGAAAATTTTTTAAATGTTTACTGAAAAAGCGAATTCAAAAAGTATCGTCCTGCGAAAAGGGGGCCGGGATGACCATTTCCCAATAAAAAACAAAATTACCCGGGGCGCTAACAATTTAAACCCGAGTACGTAAAACCCCTTTTTTTTGCTTCCTTTTGCCGTTTCTTGCCTGTCCCTGTGTTCAGATATGAAAAACGATACAAAAAATTTCCCCCCAAAATGGGAATTAGCCCTTCTGAGACCCCCAAGGAAGGGGAAAAAATTTTATCTTTCCCGGGGTGGTGTGGTTGTGGGGTTGCAAGCTAGATTTGCAAGAGATTGTTTTTTTTGTTTTTTTACACGGTCCTTTTGGGTTTATTCTGTGGAAGAAAAGAAAAAATAACATATAATCTGTGCAAAAAATTGGTATTGCCTGCCATCCGATCCGGGGGCCCCGCAAAACGGTATGGAAATGCCATACTGGTTCCGGGCCACTGGTCAATGATAGTTAAACTACCCATTTTTACAGCCCGAATCGAAGTTGCAAGCCTTCAAAGAGCAAAGGGGCAAAAAATTTAGGTAAAATTTATACTTAGGGAAAAACCAAATATATATTTTTTTTTAATTAATTTGTGTTTCGAAATTTTTTTAAAAAGTATAAGTGTTTTTGGCTCCCTCTCATGGGGGGGGGGGGGGGGGGGGGGGGGGGGGGGGGGGGGGGGGGGAAAAAATAATTAGTGAAAAATTTTCCCTTATTTTTTGAAAATACCATATGTTCTTCATACCCCGTTTTAAATTCTGTTTTTTATTATGAAATCTTTTAGGGGGGCCATTACATGGTGCCATTTTGGGCTAAAATAGCCTTTAAAAAAATTTTTGAGGGGAAATTAAAAAAAAATAATTATCAATTACTATTTTTGAAAAATAAATTTTTTAAAAAGGAATGTTTTTAAAAATTAAAGATGGCGCCCCTTTTTGGGGGGCCAAAAGGCGCCCCAAAAGGCGCCTTTGTAAAATTTTTGGGGGGGGAGGCCCCCCCCCCTTCCCCCATAACTTCGGGCCCGGTTCGTACCCTCCTCAAATTAAATTTTTGTGCATGAGCTTACCCTAAGCGGCGAATTGTAACTTCTGTGTCACTCTGTCCCACAACCCCTACATGGGGGAAAACCCCTTTTTAAAAACTAGGAAAACAAAAAAAAAAGAATGCCCTATTTGGGGACAATAAGACCTCCCCCGACACATTTATGGCTTCTGGGGGAAATTTTTTTTTTGGGGTGCATATTGCTTCGCAGGGATTATTCCACTACGAATTTCTTGACGACCTGATTATTTTTTTCGCTTAAAAGATTTGCTTTTTTTAAGAAATTAAAAATACAAGGAAAGACTACTAAAATTGGATGTTTAACCCCTTGGACAATTAAAATTTTATTGGGGTTTTTGGGGAAAAAAAAATATTTTTTTAATTTAAAAAAAATTCTTACCTCGTTTTTTGTAATTTTTGTGTTAAAATTAAAAAAATAGGTTTGTAACAAATAT
>JAFNEN010001692.1:0-24972 GCA_019343175.1 Oedothorax gibbosus | reverse complement strand
AACTGCGCTATTGGAGCTTGCAAATTGGAGCTCGTTTTAAAATTAGGAATGGTATATCTTATAATTAGAACATACAAAATTACACACTCCATGGATTCGATTACAGTCAATAAATTTGATTCATGATTTTGCGTACAATTTGTCTATGCTTTTTATTTAAAAATATTTAAATTATTTTTAATTAATTGTTTTAAGGGGGTAATAAATAAATAGGATGCAAATTTTGTGAGTAAGAAAAAAATATATATCTTGAGAATTCCCTTAAGATTAATTAATTTTTAAATTTTCTATAAAAGGTGAGAGCAAAGCTATTGAGCAAACTGAAATATTAAGCAAATAATTTTTAATTCTGCTTTATTTTGTTTAAATTTTACTGTCTCTTTATATATGTGGCATTATTTTCTTTTTTTGCAAAATCATATCAAAAACGTCCATGGAAATTGAAAAAAGAAACTTGAATCGCCAATTATAGCTTTGATATCGTTTCTGAATTTTCAGAAGTTACAGATTAACAAAATCTAGATCTGCGATTTGAACTTAACTAGATTACAAAAAAAAAATAACTCATTACTAAATTTAATGTAATAAACTCATTTTAAATTTTCATTTAAATACTCATTTAAATACTCATTTTAAATAGTCATTAAAAATGTTTACATTAAAAATTAAATGTTTTTCCGCGAAAAATTACAACAATTTTTAGCTGGGATAAAATTACTACAAGTGTAAAACATCAAAACTAATTTAAAAAATAAAGAGCAATTTTAAGATAAAGATTCACTACAAAAACATTTACAGTATTTTTGGGGTTAACGCGTCACATTATTTTTAAAGCTAGTTAAAAATTCTACAGTTTTTTGTAGAAGAAATTTCAAAATCTTAAAATTTAACCATCATAATCACAAGACTCACCATCAGAAAAAGAATTAACAGTCTCAACTATCTCACCGACAGAGACATCGTAAAGAACAAAAGTATTAGGATTAAAGAAAATATACTTTTTGAACTCATTATTATCAATAAAAGATTGGTTTGTAATAATATTTGTGAAGTGAAAATTAAAATTTGACGCAAGTATACCATCATCACCCAATTTTGGTAATACCACTTTATTTACTTTGTTTATGATTTTATTTACTAAATTCCACTTATCCTTATTAGAAGATAAATTGTTAAACTGGTTATGATAATATTCATTCTTTCGTTTCCTTATAACAGATTTCAATAAGTTAACATTTGAATTTTAAGCAATTTGAATTATCCTGTCATGAGGAATTTTTTTAATTTTTTTTAAAAGCTTTTCCTTTCTAACAACCAAAGAATAAATATCCGGAGTCATCCAACACTTTCTGAACTTTCTATCTAAATTTTTAGGAAATTTAAAATTACTTTTTATTGAATTTAATTTAAAGATCAAATCATTATATTGTTGATTTAGTGCATCATCTGGGCTAAATTTCAATTTATAAGATAACAAATAATTAAAAAACATTTCATAATTAATTGAATAAATTTTCTTTGGTTTGTTTATTACATTAAAATTTTTGAAATTCAAACCACATATAATTGGGAAATGATCTGTTAAATCATTTTCAAAAACTGCTGATGACACAGAAAAAACATGAATTCTTCTTAACGAAAATATGATCTATACAAGAAGCAGTATTTTGAACTCTTGTAGGGGTGTCATTAAATGAAAAATAACCACAATTACTTAAACAACTTAAATACTCATAATCCTTATTTACAAACATAGCTATACCACCGGATCTATTATCCTTACGATAACATAAGAAAGAATAAAAGCCATGTATTGCATAAAAGTTAGTTTCTTCTGAAGAGATCCAAATCTCAGACATAATAAAAACAGAAAAATCAAAAATACATTTCGAATATTGAGAAATAAAACTATAGAAATTGGCACGCATACTTCTGATATTTACATGAATTATATTAAATTTAGGTTCGGGAACTTTTAGAAATAAATTTAAATCATCCAAACACATGTAATAATATTACTTACATTGTTTTAAGAATAGAAATCACTTAAATCGGGAAACATTTAGATCATTTAAATCCTTGATTCTATGAACTTTGGATGATTCGTTTTCTCGTAATAAAATTTTCCCATCACGAACCCAGCAGTATTTGAAATTATGCTCTGTTTTGAATTCTCGTGCATGAAAATAAATATTTTTCAAAACTGGTGCAAGATGCTCGTTGAAATACACAGACATTTCTTGAAAACGATTACTTACGTCTGTTGTTTGGTTTTTCTTAGCTTTCAGTTTTTTGAGGCAATCATCTCTAACTTTTTTAACTAACTAACTTTTTTAATATTTTTTTCTCCAATGGGGCTATATTACTTTTTTAGTATAAAGTAAAATATTCTAGCTTTCAAAAAATATTGAAATCGAAGCAGCTGATTTGTTACTTGTATTGAGAAATGACGTATTAAGAGGGTCAAGCATAATTCGGGGTGGTTAATATATCGGACATTTTGGATTTAAACATAAGTTAAACTGGTCTATAAATCACAAATAACTGCCAGAGCATGTTTTTTTTATTAACAGCACACCAGAAATGTGTATTTTTAACCCTCAAAACCTAAAATACCACTAAATTAAAGCAAATGTTTAACGCTGTTTTTTTTTTCAAAAAAATATTTGCAGAACAGATTTCTATATGCATAATTGGTTGAAAATATGTTTATACAAAGAAAATATGCATAGGATTTTTTTCAGGGGTGAAGAGGATACATGTATATTTTCATGCTATATTTCGTTTAGTTAGAAATTTTTAGGTGGATTCGAACTGAAAATAATTGGAAAATGTATTTTGAAACACTAACTAAATACTTAAATTATTAATTAAAATTTTTGAAATAATAATTAAATAAATAATAATAGCTGTAACATAACCAGTTAATTATTTAATGTTTTTAATATCTGAGAGGGCTAGACTAAAAGTATTTGCATTTGTTCGTGATATAATTTAAAGCGGGATAGATAGTGATAAATCAATTGAATATAAGTTACAGCTATGTCAAAAAAGTGCTCCAAACCCGAACAGGCTTGTGGAGTTCCACAGCACAACCAAAAGCCCATATAACCAGAACAAATTCCTTGTTAGTAATTAATCAAAGCCCCGGTTGGTGCAAATTGTTGACAATGAGCTCCAGAAGAGTATTATAAAAGACTACTTTGAAAACGAGCTCCTTCGAGAATAATTATGGCCGCAATTATCGACCATTTACTTGGTGTCGAAACGGCACTGATTTGGTTTCGGTACTATCCCTGTGATTAATAAGGTTAGATCAGGGAAACAGTGCAGATGTTTATTAGAGTGATGAATTTGAGAGTGTGATGATATTTTGAAGTAGGCTTCACATCGTAAACTAGAACGTAATTCGATAAAATCAGAGTAATAAATTTATATTATTGCTTTGTTGTGTGCATTAAAGGAAGTGTACCTAATTGGAAATCGCCTTTTGATTAATTTGCTTTAACACACCATTTCGAATATTTAAATGTTTAATACTGAAACTACTTGTTTAAATGGTAGACATTTAATTATTTTTAAATCGAAATATTATTTAGTTATTACTCTTTCAGATAATACTAAAATATGCTGAGTTCGCAAAAGGTTTTATCCTCCAAACCGCAGCCCCATTTAAAACATTTTTTTCAAGTTTTCTATACAAACAAAGGGATATTAATTTAATCAAATTTCAAAGGATACGAAAAACATTAATCACTTCCGTTAAATTCACCGTAATTAACCAACACAACATGCATAAAGTTGTTAAGGGGACGCGGTACCTAAAAAATTAAATCCAGTATTTTTATCACTGGCATGCAAATTTGACTTTTTTTACAAAGAACTAACCTTCAGTAAACATATCCAGAAAATAAATAAATATTTAAACATGTTTTTTTTAAATAAAAAAATTTAAAAATTTTAACGTTTTTTCAAAATGCTACTCCTCCTACAATTTAAAGAATATTTATTTTTTTTGCATCCCACAACATCTATTAATAAAAGTTGGTATGAATTTTGAGCTATCAATTAAACAAGAAAAGTTATGTAGCTTTAAGTATAAAAATGGCCAAAAAATTTTAAAAAAATTAAATTTTCAACTTCAACATTTAAAAAAAACTATTTACAATAGACCTTATCCCATACTAACTTTTGTTAATCATATATGTCTTAACACAGAATAAAAATTTTGGAGCTCTACATTTATTTATCTAAAAGCCTTAGGGATTTAACCATTACACAAACTGAAAAAAATCAAACTGAGAAAATCAACATACCGTTTACACAACCATTTCTCCAAACCACCACACCATTATTCCATAAACCTCCAGCATTATAAAGAATTCCTTCTTTTTTTGCTATTTATTTTGATCGCAGCAATCTAGCACGCTTAATTAATTTCTGGGCAGCCCTAAATTTTGCATTGTTTTTTCTCATTCTTAAGTAGGTCTTTCGTAAATCCCTTGAAATGGTTTGATTGTTAGAAAATCCATCAAGCTCTCTTCCACATTCTTCGCGGAATTTTCGAAGTGCATTTGAAGTTCCAGCATTGAATGTTGCGATGGCTTCACAAACTGCTATAGTTACTCGAGAAATAGAGGCACAATTTTCTTTGGGACATTTACTCCATATTACTGAGTGCAAGCTTTCGTTGGCATTTTGTGTAGCACAACGTAAGCAACGCTGCAGTATCTCGTCGGAGGCTAATCGTTGATAGATTGGAAAAATCTTGGGCACATGTTTTTCCAAAATTGACGAGTTCCAACGTTATCCTTATGTCTTCCAGGTTTCTGACCGCGAGCTTCTGCAGCTTGGAAAAAACGCCAACTATTTTCACCCTTGGGACATTTATTGTGCTGAGGTTTATCGTCTGTGGAAATGCAGTGGTACAGTGATGCATAAATTGCTGTCTTCATGTTATTTAAGTTATCTTTATTATTAATAATTGCATTTTTATAGTATTTCGACAGTTTCTGAATAGTGGTATTTGACAAACTTCCGTGCGTTTTACCCGACGCTTGCTTACGTGATTTAGGCATTCTTCCTTCTTCAAAACATCTTTCCCGATTACTTCAGCTTCTGTGAGAGCCATGAACGCTTTCGAGTCCCCGTCCGACAGCATTGTTGTGTATCGAAGACCTCTCTCTTCAGATCGTTGCCACAACTGCAAAGCTGATTGCACCTCCATGCCGCCTGATGATCCAGTGTGATTTATCGAGCATTCTGGTTTGTGGCCTTCATACCATATGAAGAATTCAGGGGGAGTTCCACCTAAAGCGGCTTTGGTTTGTTCGCAATGTGTGCACCGCTTGGACATCATATATATAGTCGACGACGAATCCAGTTAGAAAATCGATCACACCTGCAACGCCAATATTAGATGAATTTCCGCGCGTTAACCAGGTACCATCATACGATACAGAAATATCAACAATATCATCAGGATTTTTACTGTATGATTCTTTCACTTTCAAAATTGTTTCTCTAAGAAGAGTTTCGGTCGATTTGACATAGTTGTCAAGAATAAGTTTTTTGTAGTCATTGAAAGTTTTGGTGGGCATTCCTTCCATGCTTAGCTACGGACAGAAATTTTCAAGTGCAGAGAAACCCTTTCCAAAACTCAGGAAGGATTGGACAATCATATAGTTGATATCCGAATGTTTTTGTTCATTGTTCAGACATGAAGAAGTAACAGTTTTGTTCAAAATTGAACATTTATCGCAAACTACTTTTAACTCATGGCAAAACCCTTTCTTTTGACCGAACTCAACCCTTACAGAATCCCCACCACACAATTTACAGTGTAGTCCTGCTAAAAGTCGAGTAAGTTTGTTCGATTCAATTATTATGTACACGGCTTCACTGTTTTCGGTTTCAATTTCACAGATATTTTTGTTCAGTTGGCTTAGTCTCAAGTTTGATAGAGGTGGATTTTTTTGACAGGATCAACATTAGTAGTAGAACATATATAGTAGTAGAAGATAGGTTTTCACACCATCTTTTTGTTATATTGCGCAGACTTGATTTATTTTTTCTCTTTCGACGAGGCATAATTTATATCTTATAATATTCAAAAAAGAAGTTCACAAATCTTTGAAGAATAATTTCTTCCAACTGTAGTTTCGGTTTCCGAATTCAAAAATCAAAAAATTACTTAATTTTATCAAATTTCAAAATCATGCTTGCAGAAAAACGTTGTAGAATACAAATAAAAACATTAAACAACAGTCACAGTTACAGTAAAACTAGAAATCTGCAGAAAATACAAAATAGTATTTGGTTAGTTTTAATAACAAACAGTTTTGTCTGCAATGGGCTTTCTGAATGGGTGTCAAAAAAAAGGGATAGGCTCAGAAAAAGTTTAATAACTTTTTTTCTGTTTAAGATATCATTTTAAAATTTTGGAATAATGTTCATAAAGAGTTAGTTAACAAACTACACTAAAAATTGAAAAATAGATATTTTTGTCATTTTTGGGGTACCGTGTCCCCTTAACACCCTTTTTATGAAGCAGTAAAAATCTCTATTGGTTTGACTATAATGACATTTTATCAAAAAAGATACGTGAACGAAATAAAGTCGTGCTATTAACTCTTTTTGTTAAGTTGATAATCTTGTGAATTTATTTTTAACAAAATGACGGGCTCATTTGTAGTTATAACAGCAAGTAATTTCAAGCAAGGGAAATTATATTCTTATATGCATGTGATTTTTTCAAACAATGTATGTATAGGATAACGAACATTTAAATTGATATTGCAAGCACATTACACACAGAACTGTATCTATAAAGAAGAAAATTCTTAAAATTATGTTTTTAACATGTGTTAAAAGAGGGCAATATTTTTAACTTAAAAATAATACTCTATTTAACATGCATATAACATTCACACAATAATTTAAAAATAGTGTTTACAATCATTACGAGAGAATATTTGGCTTAGATAACAATTATAATTCCCAAAAGAATAAAATGCTTTTTTTGGCAGGAAAATATTTATCGATCTTGTGCTATTCATTTAAAAAATCGAGAACTTTATTTGAGGTTTCCTTTACTGAACCAAACTATGAGTTTGGACAAATCACAAAAAGTCCAAATACTGATACCGAAATGGAAGTTTTAAAATGAATATTATATATTCTTAATCTCTTATATATTTGTGGAAGTATAAGTAATACTTAAATATATTATATTTTTATGCAATAATTTATTAGCACAGTAGTAATATTAAAAATATTTTAGAAAGGAATCTAAAACGGTTACATAGAAAAGACATAAGGAAACTCAAAATGTAGTAAGTCAACAACAAAGAAGAATTTTTAACTTTTCAATTTGGAGATTGGTTCCATATAACGAAATTTATTTAAAAACGTGGTTAAAGCAAGAGATTATTTTGGCTCAGAACATAATTTTTTCTAGCCTAAAAAGACTCGCCCTGAAAGTTTTTGGAACCATTTATTTCAATGAAACGACAACATTTTAATTTTTTTTTATTGATGGACCGAAATCGTTATTAATTTCAATTATATATTTCAATAAAAAAATTATTTCAAATAAATTAGTATGTTAAGCAATACAAATTAAAATTAAATATATTGAAAATATTACTTGAAAGAAAAAAAATCAGTTTTTAATAAAGAATACTAAACAGTACTTTGTTTATTAAAGTTTAATAACTCTTATTTTGGAAAAAAGTACAAAATTTATCCATTAAAAATATTTTAACGTTTCTTCAATTTACTGAACATTATTTTATTTTATATTCTCGGCAACAGTAAATAAGAACATTTTTAACTGTTAAAAGTCAATGTTAAGCTTCAAAATGCATAAAAATTTCCATAATTTAGGCTATTTACAACTAGTATAATCAATCTTAAAAATTGATATCAACATTATTAGGTACATTCATTTATTCCAATTTTGTACAGAGCTGACTTTAAATATGTTAGTGGTTTGGGCATCATTTTAATGAGTAACTTATGCTAATTTTAGTGGCAACCGAAATTGGACTGGCCAGTTAAAGGAAAGGTAGGTTTACCTTCAAAATTTGATGGAGTATTGATTGAGAGACTTAACAACAAAGAGTTATAACACAATAATAAAAATATTTTTTAAAAATCCAAATCTTATCTGAAAAAGAGTAGTTTAAATTCCTTCACTAAACTTCGTTGCAAAGTTTGGTATAATTTTTAAAATGAGTCAAAAATATTTGTAACAGAGGTTAACTTACAAAAGCTGAAATTTTTTTCACAAGAATTTTTGCAATAGCTAATAGTGCCCAACCAAAAATTTTTTAATGCACAAAAAAGCGAATACAATTATAATTATATTTCAATTAAACGTGCGCTGAATATATAAAGTAGTTATGCAGAGATATTTGTTAGGCATAATTCCCGGGGGAAATTAATAGAAACAATTTTATTAAATAAAAACACGTGTAATGAACTTCATTATTCATCTTCAATAAATATGACTTAAATAAAAAAGTTTATTATGTAACTAAACGTTGAGTACTAACTAAGTATTTTACTAAAATTAATATTTAGCAATCTTCTAAAATAATTTTATACTAAGATAATTTCAAAATGAACTAGGGTCAAGTGGGGTAAGTGTGATAGGGGGTAAGTGTGATAAACAGCTCTTGTAACTTTGGGAATCATTTTAAACATCTGAAAGTTTGCAATATATAACATTAGACCATATATACTTAAACTAAAAAGAAATATTGACTTTAAATAATAGTTTAAAGATAGTTTTGAGCTTTTGAATTTAAGTGCAACTGTCTGGTTTTTTTCAAATTCGAAAGGTTTTCTTCCAAATTCCATAAGTGTCATATTTTTATAACAATCATGTTGTTTTTTCTTTCTCTGTTAGTAAAAAGAATAAAGGTAAAAATATAAAACTGTTTTGGTTTATTATTTCACATATTGTGAAGTATGGAAGTACAATCACAGTTACCCCTCAAAATATCAGTTGTGGGTAACTGTGATAAGTGACATGGGGTAAGTGTGATAATCCAAAACACCCCATTTACCTTGTGAAAAACATACATAAATATTTAAAAAAAATATTATATTATTATTATAAATTATTATAATAAAAGGAAATGGCATTTCATTTCATAATATGCCAATTGCCAGAGGATTTTGAATCAGAAATACCAAAAACTGACCTTTCTGCTGAATGCAACTTTCTTGTTGCCTTTAAAAAAACGCACGGTAAAGCACTTTTTGGGACAAGTTCAGTCTGAAAGTGAGGTGAATCAAGAAGGGATTACTGTAAAATTTCTTAAATATGATAGCATAACAAAGACATTTTCATGGCCAAATATAGATGACGTGTGTATAATTGATGAGAACAATATTGTTTTGAACCTCCTATGTCCAAATATGGACCGAAGATAACGTCTGTATTTTTCGCAAGATTTTGAAAATTACAATCTGTAAAAAAAAGTAGTCAAACTAATAATAAAAATTGAATAACACCATAGGTATTTTGACTTTAAAATTGTTTGTTTCTTTTACATCCTGATTTAAGTTTATTATATGACAACATGAACCAAAAACGAAAATTCTCAATACTTTTGATTTTTCTTATCCGTATATTTCTAATAAGATGTAAAATGCTAATAAATTTATGTTTATACTAAATTGTTAAGAAAAATGTATGCTAGGTAATTTATATGGCTTGAAAACACTTATTGCAACTGAAATCACACTTACCCACATCAAAATCCCACTTACCAATGTGGGGTAAGTGTAATAAAACAGCAATGGATTTTGAAATGCAAATTTTATTCACTTAAATTTGGAATTCAAACATATAAATTTTTTCCTACATAGGTATGTTTCTTATAATAATTCACTACCAAATTTAGGATTTGGAATTTACTTTAAGCAGAGAACTAATTTTTTAAAGGAAAAATGCAGAAACCCTATCCCACTTATCCCACTTGACCCTATGGTTCATTATATAAATATGTTGTTTTATCTTTTGCCGATTAAATCATTTTTTACCCAATTTTCACGTTGAATTCTAACAAAATTGTTTTTATATTTTAGTCAATGTCTCTTATTTACCCCAACTTGTCTCATAATTACAGAAATAGTCAGGAAAATTATGATACTTTTTCCCTTAAAAGTTAGTTACTGAAAAAACGTAGAAAATCCTTTTTATGTTTCATATTTTTTTTTATTATTTCCATATAGTTTTTGTAGAATAAGTTAATATGATAGAAAAACACTAAAAATTTAATAATAAGGGTATTTTTGAAAATTTTTGCTTTGAAATGTTAAGTAAATATATGAACTTTTAACATCAACACCTGCACACCACCGAGTATTTTTTCAGTAACTAGTTCTCTGTTTGGTTTAATATTGTCCTTTGCAAAGTTTTATTTAGCTTAATTAGTAAATATGTTGTTATTAACGACTACGTGAACGTGTCAAGCGTGAAACACGCAATTTACCAAACTCATTACTTTGATTATTCGCAACAAACGAATCATGACTAAACGTGAGTTGAGGCACATTGAATTTGTAACGCTTTGCATTTTAGCATAATTGGATGACGCTAATACGAAAGTAACTTTCGCTAATACCTGGTTCCATGAAGAAAACATTTTCCAAAGATTTAATTTGTAATCAAATAAACATAAAAACATCATAATTTAATTATTTTATTTGATAAATATGATTTGGTGATTTTTTTTCTGCTAAAGAAATTGATTATTATACTAAAGTTCTAATAACAAAACCCTTAACGTTAACCCTAAGGTACTTTCTTAAGAAAATGAATACATCACAAGAAGTTATTCTAAGAAGGCATAACATATTTCTAAAAGTTTTAAAGAATAATGTTACACTAAATACTTTGCATGGGGATATGCGTGTCTTGTAACTTAAAACGTTTGGAAAAGGGAGGCTGTAAAAAACAAAACGGGGAAATATTCACATGTAACTTATCAAAATTCAAACATCACATTGTAAAAAAGGTTTTGTTGGTGTGGGCCCACGTAAAGTTCATATAACCATTGTGGTTGTTCAGTGCACTGTCATTAAATCATTGGATTTGGTTTTTTAATTATCTTGGGTAGTCGATGAGCCATGAGTATAGAGTTCCTTTGTATGGTGGGAAACTGACGCAACAATGGGGAAAACAAACAGAAGAAATTCAGTTCCACTGTGGTTCGAAATCACTATTGAATCAGTCAACACACAAAGTTCTAACTCGGATAGGGTTGTCTTTCCATTCATTTGAAAATAGTTCGGTCTTCTTTCTTTCAGGAGTGTTCTTTTATAACATCGAAATTTGGTTTTAAAATAATCTTTATAATCACATTTAAAATTTTACTCTAGTTGGGGTGTCAACAACAGATTTTGTATAATAGGACGCAATAGGTATGGTAATCAATCATACATTATTGGAACAAATAAAAGGTTACTCATGAAAATTCAACATATCTTGACCAATGTGGGAAACAAAAGTATAATTTATAGTTGTATCTTATTGTGTTATGGCTTCATTTTAAAAATTTATTGTTCATGTGAAAGTTTAAGGTCTTCAGGAGCCGAATATGGACGTAATTTAGAAATATGAACAATTTCATTGGATTTAGTTAATTTGTTTATGATATCAATTTCATAATTTACATCACTTAATTGTTTTTGAATTACATATGGACCAGAAAAGGGAGCTGTTAATTTTCGAGTATTAGGATAACAAAATTCTTCATAAATAACCTTATCACCTACATTAAATGTTTTGTTTACAACACGTGCATCAAAATATGTTTTGTTTCTTTGGTGGTGTTCTTCTGTTTTGCTTTTAGCTAATTTACGGGCTTCATCAATTGGTGGATAAATATTTTGATTAATTGGAGAGTCAAAAGGGGTAATGCCATGTAAAAGGTAGTTTGGAGAAAATTTGGTGACAGTATGTGGGGTATTGTTATATTCATTTACTACTTGTTCTAGCAATTTAGGCCAGGGAATTTTAGCAGTTGTTGAATTAATTTTAGCCCTGAGCATAGTACAGAGAGATTGTTGAACGCGTTCCGATTTGCCATTGCATTTAGGATTGTGAGCACTTGTAAATAAATGTTTTACATTGTAATTTCTGAGAAATTTTTTAAGTCGGGAAGAAGTAAAAGCTGGGTTTCTATCAGTTAATAATTTTGAAGGCACTTGGATATTAAATATTTGCTTAAGGCAATTAATATAAGATTCAGCTGTTTCATTTTTAGTGGCAAATGCCCAAACGTAGCGGGTTGCATGATCGATAATAACATGGAGATATTTTTTTGTAGAATTGTAATAATTAAATCCTCCTACTGTATCTAAAGAGATTAATTCGAAGGGTTGATCTGGATGAGGCAGAGTTTGTAACAAACCAAATTTCTTTTGCCTAGGTTTTTTATTAATTTGACATACATGGCAGTGTTTTACAAAACGATTTATGTCTTCGTTAATTTGGGGCCAGTAGTAATGAGGGGTAATTAATTCTATCATTCTTTTGACACCGGGATGTCCAAATTTTAAATGAGCTTCAGTTAACAATTTACTTCTTAATGAGAAAGGAATGACTATTTTAGTAAACTTTTTCTTTTTAATTAAAACAATACCATTTCTAGTGAAAAACTTAGGTCCATTAAGATTATCAATTTGTTGTCTAGTTTTAATTTCTTCTAAGTCCAACAAATAAGTATGATGCATTAGGTGCACTGTTGGGTTACGCGATAACATGTCTGCTTCAATATTGTTACTACCTTTTAAATGGACTATGGTATAATCATACATTGATAATTTTAAACTCCATCTAAATAATCTACCTCTTAAATTTTTGATATTTTTAAGCCAAACAAGAGCCATATGATCTGAATAAATGGTAAATTTAGTGCCATGTAGGTAATAATGAAATTTATCTATTGTATCCACTATAGCAAGGCACTCAAGTTCTGTTATAGAATAATTTTTTTCGTAATCTCTGAGTGTCCTGGAATAATAAGCTATAGGATGTAAGGTACCATCAGGGTCAGCTTGTTTAATAACTGCACCAATTGAAATTTGGGATGCATCAACAAAAACATGACAGGTCAAATTTGGATTATACAATTTAAGAATTGGTTTGGTTATCAAAGCTTGTTTAAGTAATTCAAAACTATTTTGACATTCGGTAGTCCATTGGTAAGGGGTATTTTTCTTTAACAATTTATTTAAAGGGTATCTTAATTTAGCATAGTTAGGAATAAATTTGTGGTACACATTTATGCTTCCTAGGAAGCGTTGCAATTCTTTAACATTTCTTGGCTCCTTTAAATTTTGTATAGCAGTAACATTGATGTTGTCAGGGTGAGTCTACCATTTTGAATTTCATATCCCAAAAAATTAATTTTTTCTTTAGCAAAAACACATTTAGAGAGTTTAAGTTTAACATTTTCTATTTGCATGATTTCAAAAATTTGTTTAAGGTGTTGAATGTGTTGTTCGTGAGAATCCGAGTACACTATTATATCATCAAAATAACTATATGCAAAATTAACTTGATATTTATCTAATATTCTTCTTAAAGTTCTATTGAATATGGCTGGTGCATTTTTCAAGCCAAAGGGGAGGCGACACCATTCATATAAACCATTATTGGTAGCAAAAGCCAACTTTTCTGTGTCATTACTATGAATTTTAATTTGCCAATAACCCGAATTTAAATCAAGTGTACTATAAACTTTAGCATTAAATAATTTATCTAAGATAGCATCTATGCGTGGTAATGGTTCACTGTCTGTTTTGCATATTAAATTTAATTTTCGAAAATCACAGCAAAATCTTGTTTTGGTAGCTTCACCCTTTTTCTGTACCAATGTTACGGGGGCACTATAAGCAGAATGGCTAGGTTTTATAATACCATGTCTTAACATTTCATTAACTTGCTTTTGAATTTCTTGTTCATTAATAGGGGAGGTACGATAAGCTCTTAGACTTATGGGTAAGTCAGAATTTAAATAGATTCTTTGGGGTTCCATATTTATTGTTCCAACATCATACTTGTTTTTAGCAAAAATATTTTTAAAATTTTGTAGCAAGTCAGACACTTGTGGATCACTGTTGACAAACTGAGACTCATTGTTTTCAGTGGTCAATGATCCAACAGATATCTGCCCTTGTACATTTGAATTAGGTTGACATTCTTTTAAATGTAAGGAAATGGGCATACTGGGTAACATACATTTTTTAAGGGTTGTGCCAAGTTGGGAAATTTTTGCGGTATAACAGTCAATAACAAGTTTGTATTTGGCACATTCAGGTAGTCCTAAAATTAAATAAGGTAATTCTGTATTTATAATGTATAAAGTAATTGTTTCTGTTATTTTACCAATACGAATGTTTAATTGACATTTTTTGTCAATTTTAAAGTGTCCGTCAGCCTGTTTCACGAACAGGGAATGGGTATTTTGCCACTGTATGCCATACCGCTGAATAAAACTCCAGGGCGCCAAGGAAATAGTACTGGCGGTATCCACAATACAGGGCACGTCGACATTGTGAGGGGGTTGAGTTAAGTTTTGCTTTTGTATTTTTAGTTGTCCCGGGACGATTAATTGCTATTGGGAAGCTTCATTGTTTGGGGTGTTTGTTGCGTCATTTGACATTACTTCAGGTACATGGGTCACATTTTCTTGAGCAAATGGGCATTCATTTCGCCAATGAAATGCATTAATTATGCCTTGCCTCTGGCATTGGCGGCAGGGTCATTAGGAAGTGTCATTCTCGGTTCTTGGTAGTGTGACGTTTGAGTAGTGGGTTGATACCCATAGTTTGGACGATTTGTTTGATAGTTTGGATTTCTGAAATTGGTGAGCCGTGGGTTGTGTTGGTTATATTGGGGATTGTAATATGGCCTAGGCTGAAACTGAAAATAGTTTCGAGGACGGAAATTAGGCTGTTGAAAATAATTCCCTTGATAGGGTCTAGTTTGTCGATTGGTTGGCCGAGGGTTTTGTGATTGTTGGAAATTACGATACTGAGGGGTTTCTTGCTGGGGTTGAATTTTAATTAACTTAGTGGCTATTTCTAGCCAAGCAGGTAAGGACGCGGGGGCAGAGATTGTGAGACCTGTTTGAATTCTTTGGGGCATAGTGGAAGTTAACCCTTCCAAAATAATATGTGTAGTTAATCCCAATCGACGTCCCATTTTAACTTTTTTATGAAAATAATCATTTATGTTATCATTATATTTGAATTGTATTTGAGTGAACTCATGGAAAGTGCAGCTGTTTTGTTGCAGAAAATTTTCCATTAAGATTTTCTTCTAACTGTTGCCATGAATTTACTTTAAGGCATGAATTTATGTAGATATTTAGGGCGATGCCCTTTAAGTATGATCCAATATTTTTTAGTTTTTCTACATCACTTAAATTACAGGTACTATTGAAATACTCTATCCAAGACCTGATGTCCATCCCAGAAGAGGGATCAAATGGAATAATAATTTGAGCCATGTTTGGGCTAGAGGAGATTTCTTATTGATAATGGGGTTTTTCTGCTTCTTTTTGTTGGTGTTGGTCTTGGGAAAGGGTTTGAGTTTCATTAACTTTACTTATTTCTTCATTAATTTCTACAGTTTGAGTAGTTGTATCCATTTTAAATTTACTAGAACGGAGGATCATCCCTTTTAATATTAATACATTTCTTTAAACTTTAATTTTAGGAATTATGGGGGGGGGTATTAACACATGTATTTAAACATTAATTCTTAGGAATTATATGTAGGTTATTATTTTTATAAACAATATGGCAGATAAAACAAGGAAATATTTTGAGACCTATTGCAAGGTTGGGCATTGCAAGAGATTTCAAATCAAATTTTGTCAAATTATTTGCTTTGAACCCATGCATTATTTATGTGCAGAATAAATTCCGCATTGAGTTCCATCATTCTTGGTTTCACTATTCGTTAGCTCCTATGTTGCAATCAAATAAATTAAATAGCAGTTAAATCATTTTTCAAAATTCTCTTTTTTAAAAATAAGCTTCTCTAATGATTAAAGACAAATAATATTAAATTTATTTATGATAAGATTAAATTAATTTCAAGAAATAAACTTTAAAATGCAACACATTAGCCTTCGAAATCCTTCCTTTTCGTTGTTTACAAACATGAAACATTGGCGCGATCTCCGTTTGGCTTCACACATTTGCTTTCGGTTGGCGATATTTGCGCACATTTAATTTCTTAATGAACAATTGCTTTCATTTTTGTTTTCTTCTTGAGGAACAATTATTTCACACTATTCTTTTGACGGCCGGATCAGCGCAAGCGAACCGGACATCCAAGCAGTGAGTGCGTAGCTAGCAGGAAGCGATGCACTACGCAGGGTACGTCGGCTGGACGGTTAGTCACTCGGGCTGGTGGCAGGAGGCAAGTCGCTGAAGAGGTTCGAGCGCTCGCCGGAACTGGAACGGGCAGCAGCCGGGACAGGTGTTTACGGGGGTCGGCTTCTTTACGGGTTGGTCGGCCTCAGGGACGGGCAGTCACTCGGCCTGAATGCAGGCCGTGTCTGTAGGCATGTCGCTGAAAAGGTTCGAGCGTCACACATTGGAGTCGTTACTACGCAGTTAGTTCGTAACTTGGGTGACTGTCCGCGAGATGTTCAAAACTTTAAATCGGGTTTCCTTGCCATACAGGAAATATCCTGTCGACTTTTTGTGATGAATTTTACATCACAAGGAGTGGAGAACACTGCTGGACATCATAGTTCTTTATTTTAGGTATCTTCTTTAGCAACGGCCAAGACGGCCACTACAAACACATCTTCACATGGCGAGGTCTGGTTAAAAAGTGCGCATTTAAACTTACAGATTTGCTTTAGTGGAGACGATCACGTGGTTGGTCTGCGCATTTAAACTTACAGATTTGCTTTAGTGGAGACGATCACGTGGTTGGTCATTCTCGTGAGAACCGTGCTGAGCAAGCGCTTTTTTGTACGCACGTGTCAAACATAAAAACCAGTTAGGTTGACAACGTTGTATGATTAAGTAGATTGACAAAGGTGTATGATTTTAATATTGAAGGTATTTTAATAGTGGGAATATTGTCGTCTCATATATATTGAGGATAGACTAATAAATACATGTGTAGAATCGTATAGGTAGTATCGCAAATAAATCATTCAAACACAAGCGTAACGGTTTATTTTTAAACCAACTTTTATTATTCTAAAGTCTCAACTGACTTCAACGTCTTTTTTAAAAACTACTACCATCACGCGATATCGCGCGTTTTAACAATCATCGAAATATGAGTGATGCCAACATTCGGCCATCCTTTACACATCCATCGTTCTCGATGATCCAATAGTTACATTGCTTTGGTTATTTCAGCTTCCTCTGTGAATAGTTCTAGACTTCGTCTTCTACTCCTTCGTCTTCAGTCTCACATCGCCAAGCCTTCAATTGGCTAATATGTGCGGTGGTACAGTAGAAACGACCCTTTTCCTTTGGCTCAAGCTGTGCAATTCTATACGTGACGTTAGGTAGAACTTCCGTCACTACTAATGGTCCGCGATACTTAGGGTGAATTTTTGTTGGTTTTCCAGTTTATTTTGTTGTTGGTCTAACCACGACTATTTCTCCTTTATCGAAAACCATATTCTTAGATTTCTTTTGAGATTTTTCTTCTTTGATTTTCTTTTGATCATAGTACTTGTTTGTTTTTGCTTGATTTTCTTCGATGGTGTTTCTTGCTTCTGACTGAACATTTTCATGGTCTTCCCATGTATCAGCATCCTCATCTGCAAGCATTTTCAATAATCCTTCTCCACTGAACCTTGGAGTGTATCCATGCAACATTTGAAAGGGTGTTTCGTCTGTTGTGTTATTACCAAATTGTTTAAGTCACGTTCACATTTCTTGATCCTTTTGTCCCAATCTTTGTGCTCAGGATCAGTCATACTCGTTGTTATAACTGATAGTACCAATTTATTAACTATCTCCCCTTCCATTCCATTCCCTTCAGGTCTCTGCGTGGAAGTCAACGTCTGCTTGATTCCATTTTCCCTGAAGTACTCTTCAAACGCATGTGATGTATAACATGAGCCCCTGTCGCTGATAATTCTTTCTGGGAGTCCAAATTCATCAACAAATTCAGCTAGAAATTTCAGAACATGTCTCACTGAAGTACTTTTAGTTGGATAGTCTAACAAACCGTGTAATGTTATCGACTAGAACAAGTAAATGAGCATTTCCTTTTGAACTCTTCACAAAGGGTCCAAGTGGCCTAAATGTACTATAGAAAAAGGTCGTTTTCCTGGTTTGATAGGATGTAAAAGTCCTTGTTGCTTTCCACTTGGTACTTTATTTACTAAGCACTCGAAACACATGGATATATGTTGTTTGATACACCTTTTCATCGATGGGAACCAGTAAAGTTCTTTAATTTTTGCCATTGTTTTGTCAACAGAGAAGTGTCCCTTCAAATCGTGAAATCTCACAGTTAAACTTTTCCTCATACTTTTAGGTACTACGTATAGAAGCTTATAGTCCAGTAACCAGGTAGTTTTTTCAGGAAAAAAATACAGGAATTGTTTTCTCACCGGTTTTATATGTTTTCGAGGGTGCTGAATCCGAATATCAACTGTGTGAACAAATTTGGGCATGGAAACATTAAAAAAAATCGAAAAAATCCCAAAATTTTACCCCTTTTTTTGGTTTTTTCCTTATAGCAGGAAAAGTATTGATTTCTCAACAAAAACGTCAATACAAAAGTTAAAGTTCTCTAAACAAGCTAAATAACAGTCAATTACATCATTTATGTCAGTCTAATAGTTTAGTTGCTACAGCGCGCTGAAAATCAGGCCAATTCCGCCCGAATGTAGAAAGTCCAAAATTTTCACTTGCAGCGCGAGCTCAAAAAATAGTATAGTCGAAATAGAGTTAAGGGTGAAATTAATTAGAACACAACCTAATCTTGTTGCAAATGGTAGAAAACATGCTTCTAATGAATATACTAAAATTTCAACCCGAAATGTCGCGCAAAATACGCTTATTGGCCGCCATCTTGAAAAAACGTCATTTAAAAAAAAAAAAATAATAACAAGAAACTATAATAAGTCGAGTTTGATATCAAATTAAAGGAAATTTTATGTTGACAAAGACTATACTATTGGTTTTTAAAACTTAAATATTTACAAAGATGTTTTTCGAAGGAAATGATGAAAAAACGGCCAAAAATTTTCACTTCACGCGACGAAACCACTCCTTGTTATTATTGAGATGTCCAACAAAAGTTTTCTGCTTTGTGACTTAAAGCCATGCTTCAACGAATAACAAACATGGAGTCCCCAATAATAAGCAATATTTAACAAACCCTCATGAAATGTACTAAAAGAATGAAGAAGGAATAACTGAAAGTCAAACATGGAACCTGGATCATTCGAAATGCATTGAAATAACTTATGCAATGAAGTTAAGCTTTATTTTTTGTTATGAAGCCTAATTGTGTTGTGTTATTAAATTTTTTATGTGTTTTTCCGTTAATGATCTAAATGTTTTTTAATGTAAAAAAATCTATTAGTTTAAATGAATGAAACTATTAATAAAAATGTTTTAAAAGTGCAACCTATACGGATTTTCTATTGTTTTTCAATGATTCAATTAAAAAAATGTATACTCTGCTGACACTACTGTACTTATTGATTATTGACAAACTCTGATGTTTACAATCGTAGGATAGATTTTTTTTAAATTAAACATTTTTAAACTTTTAAGGGGTTTATTGTTAATGTGAGTTTCCAAACTGTGAAAGTTATGTTCAGTTACTCCTTTATATCTTAAATTGTGTATGAACAAGTGTAAAAAACATTAAAAACAATAAAATTAAAGTTAAGAATTACACATAACAGGACTATATTTTCCTCATTTTCATGTATCATTTTAATTTACAAATGCATGTGTTATTCAGTGTACATTTTGTATATATATTATTAAAAATATTTTTGTGACATAAAGCAAGTACTCTTTTTTTTTAAAAAAAGAAAGAAATTGTACATTATTCAATGTTACAACTAAGTATGTTTATCATTTATAATAAAGTTACTTGTGTTAATTTGAAATTGATAGAATGCTGTTAACTCTTTGATCCAAGCATGCTATTTATATTTTTATTTAGTAATTTAATATTTACATTCAGGTTAATGTTACTTCCAATGTATTGAAGCACGTGAAGCCAATATATATGGAGTTGTGTGATAGTAGTCTCCTCGAGAAATGTTTGCATGGAAAGACACAGAACGCGAATGAATCGTTCCATGGAGTAGTGTGGCAGCGTTTGCCAAAAACAAACTTTGTACGCTTGGACACACTAAACTTAGGGGTACATGACGCAGTGATTGTTTTTAACAAAGGTTATAGAAAAGGCATTGGTAATGTTTATGCAACGTTAGGATTGTCTGTGGGTGACTACACTACTGAAGGGTTTACAAAACTGGATAGTTCTCGGAAAAAAAAGTCTACTAAAGCTTCCACGCCTGCTATTAAAACAAGAAGGAAAGTCATCAGGGCAGCGAAAAAGCAAAAACTGGACTACTATGAGAAAGTAGAAGGTGTAACGTACAAGAGTTGCAATTTTTGAGACGCGAGGTATATATAAATTTTCAAAAAATGAAATTCTTTCTTCTTTCTTGATTTTCTCAGAATGTGTTTTTCCCATGTTACGCTAACACTTCTAGCATAAAAAGTTTTTAATTAATTTACCTGAAATTTTTTACAGATGCTACTTCAATATATATCTGTGCTATGAATCTCTAACATCTGGTGTAAATGAAGTAGTTTTTTTTTTTAAATGTCCAAGTGTAAGTTGATCGAAAAAAAATCTATTTTTTTTAGTTAATTCATAACATTTTTCTTAAAACCTATTCTTGTGATTTGTTTATAACTCTAAGGGTCATTGCACTTATCAGTTCAAAACGAAGAATTTAGCACATAATTAATGTGTATAGGAGGAAAATTCACTGCCGTAGACTTGTTAGCGTAAACCCCTTTTTTTAGTTGAAAAACACTGTTTAAAATAAATAAATTATATTTAAATTAAAAATAATGCCTAAATAGTATTGTTAATTATATTTAAAATCACTATGCCAAATTTGGGAAAGATTAGAGTAATAGTAAAAATTTTAGAATTTTGGGTATTCGCCTACCTTAACAACAGTTTAATATGTTTTAAAATTGAAATCGTTTCAAACTGTTGCTTATCTCTGAATGAGTTATAGGTTAGTGGATTAGAAGAAGTTAAGTTTATAAATGATTAAGTTGGACATTCAAGAAAATAATAATAAATAGATTTTTTTTAAATAGAAAAGTTTCTAATAACAAATGTCTAAAGTATCAAATTATAAATTTAGTTTATATATGAGTGTCTTGAAGGTTAGATAGAAATCTGTTTTAAATCAGAAGATGGATATACCTCCAATTTTTCTTTTATGTTTAGCAAGAAAATGTTTTCGGTATTACAGAAATTATTTCTTCATAAAGTTACAGATTTTGTGTTATCAGTAATTGTACTAGGGTTACTTAGGTAATAATACAAAGCCATTTCAAGTAATTTAATTTTTTTTTTATGGATTTATGTTCATTGTTATTTTTTATAGTCCGCTTAGTATAATATATTAGCATTTCTCTTAAAATGCATAATCGAAATTTATTATGAAGATACTTCAATTAAAAGATTACGTTGAATAAGTGTATTTTTAAAGAAATGTAAATAATTGCATTGTATTAAAGAAAAATATGAAAAATAGCAAAGAATTTAGGTCAATGAAAAAATACTTAAAAAGGCTTTGTATTATTACCAAGCTACCTTACCACAATTTTTGATTTAAAAAATCATAGTATAACAACATTTTCCAGTTAGAAATACAGAACTATTTTCTGTGATGGTTGTTACACTACTTAACAGCTTCTCAGTAAAAGTGCAGGAAGAGTATCTAATGTTACAGAGGGTGGGACTATCGTCTTTAATATACTAATAATTTCAAAGCGAATATAAAAGAAAAAAGTATTTGTAGTTCTACTAAAGACTTCTTAGTAAACATGCAGAAAAAGCACATGTAAAGCTACTACAAGTTTCTTAGTAAACATATAGGCAGAGCACTTGTGAAGCTGCTTATAGTTTCTTAGTAAACATACAGGAAAATACCCTGTAAAGCTATTACCAGTTTCTTAGTAAACTTACAGGAAAAGCACTGGTGAAGCTGCTTATAGTTTCTTAGTAAACATACAAGAAAATAACCTGTAAAACTACTGCAAGTTTCTTAGTAAACGTACAAGCAAATCATCTGTAAATATACTACAGTTTTCTTAGTATGGTTACTAAGGAAATGTATGTGTTACTTACTAAGTTTAATGCAGTAAGGTTACTAGAAAAATTCATGGCATCTCAGTTTCCTAGAGATTTTCTAGTAATACTACAGATTTTTTTTTACTGTGTTGAAAAATGTAAAATAATGGTTGGTTTTGTATGAGTTCCACAAAAAAGTATTTTCCAACACCATTTCACGTCAATACACATAATTTTAGTTTAATGTACATTTTTTAAATTTTTTAAAAGTTAAGGAAAGACAGGGACTACAAAAATTAAATTGAATTAAATCCGTAGAACAGTCAAGAAATATAAAAAATTTTCATTTTAATCTAAAAATATAAAATTAAACTGCAAGTGTATTAAATAAATAAAGAGTTTGAGGATAAAAAAAAAGCAAAACTACATGTTGGGGTATAAAAAGTATTCGCACAGTTTAAAAAGGCTTGAAATAATTAATGAATTTTAACATATTATTGACATGATTATTTTTGGATTATAGCAGATTTGCTTGAACCAAATTGTATGCTACAGAAACAAAAATAAAGTTTTAGTGGATATTAAGGACCGTTTTATGTAAAGTAAGGTCTGTAGAATGGATAAGAATTAAATGCCTTGAAAACTCATTACGTCCCTTCTCTGTGAACACAAATTCACTCCTAAACTACAACATAAATTGTACCTTTGCATACTAAACTTCATTTCTATGAATAATTTAAGAAAAGTTTGACACATTTTGTTGAAAACCGGACACACTTTTAATTTGACTAACTTGCTTTTGCTAACAAAAAAGGGTTTTAGACACTCTACAAACTGAAATTTAGCTTCAACAATGAATTTTAAAGAATATACAGAGTTTCATTAATTAAGATTTATGAAAAATTCTCAAAGTTATAAAAGGATTTGTTAATCATGTTTTCAGATGTTTTATTTTTGGAAAGAACCGTCAAGAAACCAGACAAATGGTGTAAACTTTGCAACCGATTTTTTTTCAAAATATTTACAACTTATATAGCTACTTATTAATTATCTTCAGCAAATAAAAATTCAGCACTTCATACACTTCATAGATCATTGTTCTGCCTCGATTTCAATTATTAAAATAACATTCAATTACTTGAGAGAGTTTAATAGAAAGATAATTCATGTACATCGAAAACGGATACAAGGAATATAGAGTGCCTAATTTCATATACTTTTCTTCAAGTTTATTAAAAAGAATGGCATAATTATAAGGTATAGATTTTTACGTAAGCATACAAAGTCATTAGGCTACAGGAAGTCATTAATTTTTAAGGGAGTAAATTAACTCTGTGTAAAATTAAATAGAACAATCTTTCAACAGAGGAGCTATCAATTTTCAAAGATGTAATAGCAAAAAAATATTTTTAAAAAAGTGATTTTTTGACTTAACAGAAATATATCGTCGGTAAAATGACTAAACCACGAATAAGCAAAAACACAAATGTGCAAAGGGATGGAAAACCGGAAACAGTAAAACTTTATTTTTGGCTTCGGTTAAATGGAAAAAAAAAACATTTCTTTAGCTGAACCGATTACAACTGAAGCACAAGTTTGAATAAACATTTTAACTTGCTAAACTGAAGGTTATTGTTGTCGTAACTTTTAATTTAAATTTCATTGTTTATAAATGTAAAATGGCGTCGTAATATAAATTATTACCTTTGATAAGGCGTTTTTTTTAGATTTATATGTTTTTCAGGAAGTATTCGTAAATCACACCTTCGAGATATTTTTAAGAAGAGAAATCGGTATATGTTCTTTACATTATTAGCGTTCTAAATTAGGACTCCCGACGCCAAAGCCCTAGTGTAGTACATCATAGTACATGTTACAATACATGCAGTACACTTAATGTTATAAAGTCCCGAAGCTATTAATAGCTGCGTTGGATGACACATGCACTCAGGAGTCGGGTGTCGACTGTCACATGATTGTGGCTCTAAATTACGACGTCCTTCGCCAATAGCCCTCTTGTAGCTCTCGTGCGACGATAATTCAAACCTAACCAAAATAGACGGCCGGAATCGTTCAACCAACCAAGCAACTAGAACCGGTTTTTCAAAGGACCGGTTTTTAATTACTTTAATTGGTCGAGTTAAAACCGGATGGAAAAAAAGAACCGACTGAACCGAGAAGCGGTTTTATTTTTCAAAAACCGCAAATGCCTAGAATCTGCACATTCGTGGTTTTGTCATTTGACCGACGATATTTCCAGTACTATTAAAAAAAAGGAGTATAGTGACTTATTTGACTTAAGTTCATTTTTTGACTAAATATATCAGTAGTATACGGGTGTGCTGATGCCACACAATAGAGTGGCGTGTCACCTGTCAATCATCCTGAACTGATAGACGAGGGGTGGCGGCTTCCTTTGATCTTTCCCCCTACTGATATAGGTGGTTGGGGGATGACGTCACCCGGATCTTGTGTTGAGTTGTATTATTGCTGCTTTAGTTTCGGTATTGAAATAGGGTGTTTTATTGTGACGTCTTATTGATGGTAGGAGTTGTGGTTTCGGTAGGATGTTAGATGTGACGTCATCTTGATGGTAGGAGTTG
>JAFNEN010001690.1:0-23443 GCA_019343175.1 Oedothorax gibbosus | reverse complement strand
TTTTAAAAAAAAAGGGGGGGGGGGGTTTGCAACAACGTGAGGGAATTTTTAGGGGGGGGGGTTCGATAAAACGTGCCCCGAAAGGCGTGACATGGGGGGGAGGGAGGGGTAAAAAAAAGTAAAAAAATTTTGCGGGCCCGAAATTTATGTACCCCCCTTGGCCCTTTAAATTAAAACGGTTACACTAGAGTTACACTTTGGGTTATTTATTTATTCTTGACATTTGGGTTAAAACGTTACACTAGACATCTCGAGGGAATTTATTTATATTTTTTTATAATTTACCCAAAGATATCGATATATCGATTTCTTTAGCATATCTATATGGGAAAATTTTTAAAGATATCGATTTTAAATTTTGATATCGATTATCGATATGGGAAACGAAAAAAGAATCGATGTAGATATTGATACGATATATCGATATCGGAAACGATAAAGATATCGAGTAGATATTGAATCGATATAAATACTGAAATCGAAAGTATCGATAGGGATATAGATATTGATAAAACTATCGATAAAATGTTTATCGGGGAAAAAAAAATGTCGATAACATATCTCTGGGGGAAAAAAAACAAGCCTTATGTAGCTATAGTGTAACGTTAACTCAATGGTTTAAAAATAAATAAATAAATACCTTATATACTCTAGTGTAAATAAATACCCAAAGCCTTCATGAGCTCTAGTTTTAACGTTAAAATCCATGTCAAGAATAAATAAATGGGGAGTGATTTAGTGAGTGAGTGGTGAGTGAGTGAGTGAGTGGTGAGTGAAGTGATAGTGAGTGAGTGATGGGGAAGGGGGAGTGAGTGAGTGGAGTGATGGGGAGTGAGTGAGTGAGGAGTGAGTGAGTGAGTGAGTGAGTGAGTGATGGGGAGTGAGTAAAAAGAGTGATGGGGAGTGAGTGATGGGGAGTGGGGTGATGGGGTGAGTGAGTGAGTGAGGAGTGAGGAGTGAGTTTATGGGGTGAGTGAAATGAGTGAGTGAGTGAGGAGTGGAGTGAGTGAGTGAGTGAGTGAGTGATGAGTGAGTGAGTGAGTGAGTGAGTGAGTGAGTGAGGGTGAGTGAGGGTGAGTGAGGGTGAATGGGGAGGAGTGAGTGATGAGTGAGTGAGTGGTGAGTGAGTGAGTGAGTGAAATGAGGAGTGAGTGAGTGAGTGAGTGAGTGAGTGATGTGAGTGAGGGTGAGGAGGAGTGAGTGAGGGTGAAGGAGTGAGGGAGTGAGTGAGTGAGTGAGTGAGTGAGTGAGTGAGTGAGTGGTGAGTGAGTGAGTGAGTTGAGGAGTGAGTTAGTGAGTGGTGAGTGATGGGGAGTGATGAGGAGTGAGTGAGTGAGTGAGTGAGTGAGTGATGAGTGAGTGAGTGAGGGTGAGTGAGTGGTGAGGGGGGAGTGAGTGAGGGATAGTGAGTGAGTGAGTGGGGTGAGTGAGTGAGTGAGTGATTTAGTGAGTGAGTGAGTGAGTGAGTGAGTGAGTGAGTGAGTGAGTGAGTGAGTGAGTGAGTGAGTGAGTGAGTGAGTGAGTGAGTGAGTGAGTGAGTGAGTGAGTGGAGTGAGTGATGGGAGTGAGGGGAGTGGTGAGTGGTGAGTGAGTGAGTGAGTGAGTGAGTGAGTGAGTGAGTGAGTGAGGTGAGTGAGTGAGTGAGTGAGTGAGTGAGTGAGGAGTGATGTGAGTGAGTGAGTGAGTGATGATGAGTGAGTGAGTGAGTGAGTGAGTGAGTGAGTGAGTGAGTGAGTGAGTGAGCGAGCGAACGAACGCGAACGTACGAACCAACATACAAACAAACAAACAAATAATGACACACAGACAGAAAAATAAATTAATTAATTCTCTCGTAGCTCTAGTGCAACGTTAATTCAAAGCGAAGCACACCTACATAAGGTAAACAATGGAAGCATCATTAAAGCATAATTCATTCGAAGTTTTTGGCAGCGTGCCAGAACAATCGATTGTTCTCGCAAGCTGCCAGTAAATTCCCCCGCTTCGCTCGTATCGATTGGTCGATTGTTCTGGCACGCTGTCAGAAAACTTCGTCCACTTCGATAGTATCGATAGTTCGATAGTCTCGCTTCAGCGAATACTATCGATTGTCAACTCGATCTATTCGGCCTATGAATAAACTATTCATTCGAATATTGTACTATCGATGTTTAAGGAACACTAGCATCCACTGCCATGCGATGACCCCGCAGCCAAGTACAACATCCGTGTCTAATACGTTGCCACTTCCGAAAAGCAAAAATAAACTAGGGTATAGCATTCAGAAAATGCCTTCGACTTAGCGCAAGAAGCATGAGAGTGAAGAAAAACAACGTAATTATTAGCGGAAATGGTTTATTTGGTGAAATCGTACATGTTTCGGTTAGTCGAGGTAATGTTTTCTTTAGTTTCTGATACTTGTTTTAAAGTTCCCGTGCCCAATAGCTCATTCCAATTAAGCTTTACTTTATACATCCAGTCCCTTCCAAAAAGTGAATCGTTATTTCCTTTTACAATATGTAAATCCGTGTTACATTTTTGCCCGTTACACTCAATATTTACATTTACTTTTCCTTGCACAGGGACACTGATTATTGTAGGAAAACAATTTCAAATTTGAGGGTTGGATGTCTTTGTTAATGCTAAGCTCTTTGAAAGTTTTCAGAGAAATAAGGGAACAGGTTGCGCCTGTATCAACTTCCATTTTAAGTAGGCAATTTTCGATTTTTACATCAACCAAAATCTTCTCGCAGGGTTTTTTCTGCACAGCTAATATATGGGACACATTAGGGGGATCTTCGTAATCACAATAATCATTTTTACTTTTTACATTTTGTACATTTTTAGAGGCTTTTGCCTTGAAACAAGCTACAGCAATATGACCACGTATTTTGCAGAAATTACAGATCGCGTTTCTGTATCTACACTCTTGGGGGCGATGATTAGTTTTCCCACACCTTGTACAAACATTTTTGTTCCAGACGTTCCTAGCAGTTGGTTTACTTAGATATCCGGTGTTGGTTTGCCTTTTAACTCTATCCCGATTGTTGATTCTATTTATGCCTCCCGCTGGACTTGATCTTTTGAATTGATCTACACCCCGAAAAGCCTGTTCATCAGCTAGAGCTTTGTTAACGACATCATCTAAAGTTAAATTTGCAGTTCTAAAGAAATAGTTTTGTGTTCCTTCCGACCTAATACCGCTTATAACTTGATCACGCAATTCTTCCTTTAATCGCGATTCATCTGCAAAACCACAATTTTTAGCTAAATCCTTTAGTGCAGAGAAATACTCAGAAAAACTTTCACCTTCGCCTTGATTACGCGTACGAAATTTTTGGCGCTCCGTAGAGATTAAGGGTTTTGGATCCAAATAAGTAGAAAGCAACTTGGTGATTTCCTCAAAAGTTAATGTAGAAGGTTTCCTTGGAACACAAATAGTTCTTAATCTAGCGTAAGTTTTAGCTCCGACTGATGAGATAAAAACGTTGACTTTCTTACCTCCTTCCAGTTGGTAAATAGAAGCAAAACATTCAAATCTTTCCAAATAAGAGTCAAAGCTCTCATTGCACCTTTCAAAGCTTTCAAACAGAGGAGGTGCAGGGTCAGGATCAGGCATCTTTTCAGGTAACCGGTACTGATATCCACTTAAATGATCCTCGTCGCCACTGTAATGCTTTGTACTGTGGGGAAACAATGAAGGTCGAGGTGCACACAATTATTAACACAACTGGAACTTTATTAACACAACCGGAACAGAACGACAAACAGCGTATAGCTTAACAGGTACCACAGTAGTAGTCAGCAGCGCTTATATATACAGTTCATCACAGGAACGCAGGTGACGTCATTCACAGGAACGCAGACATGACATTAATATTTCTGCTTTGAAATAATATCCCTTTCGGGTTCCGGACACAATTCCGAAAACCGAAATCCCAACAAGCCAGAACCCCGAACGCCGAAATCCCGATAGGCCATAAACCCGACAGGGACGAAATCCCGAATGGGTCAAAATCCCGAAAATAGGTTTTTGTCCTTTTCTCGATTTTTTTTTTAAATATTATTTATTTGTTTGTTTATTTATTTATTTTACACCCTTACGTTTGTTTATTTATTTATTTATTTATTTTACACCCTTACGAAACAGACTGCAGATGCAGAGACTACGAATGGTCATGGAAAGAGAATAACAAAACCGGTCCAGTTTCTAGGGAGGTGGGAAATTTTTAATGTTATTTTCTATTAACCAGGGTGAAGATTTTTTTGGTTTCGATTTCTGTGACAATATTTGTAATAAATACTTGAAATGTAATCCAAAAAATTATTCTCGTTACATCCTTGTTTTAATGCTGTTAAAGTAACAGAGGACAAAACTGCCATGGGCAGGTAAATTGCAGAAACCACAAGAATGAATTGGATTATTTCTGCTCTGAAATAATAAGTCTTTTAGTATACTTTCTTATAGGTTAAAAGCAGTTGAGTGCTTGCAACAATGGTCCAACTGATACTGCAGTTTCTCTCTCCCATGGCAGGTGTCTGTAACACTTGTAGTTTGGGCCCCCTAAGGAAAATTAATTTTTTTGCCATCTTATGCACGTCACGGGACTTAAAAAATTTGTGACCACAATCTCTGGTCTGTGGACTACCATAAATAAAATTGACTCTAAAAATTAATATGGTTTAATTTTCATAATAAAAACAAAAAAAATACAAAGTGTCCATTTAAGGAACTATCTATCCCTATTATGGACATATTCGAGACAGGTGGCTCCTCTGGAACTACTACTGGATGAAAGAGCCACACTTGAGAGGGATTTTCGAAGAGAGGGGATAAAAAAAAAATATCTTAAAGTATTGCGAGGGAGGGGGCAGGGTAAATACCGTCAAAACGTGCCACAGTGAGATAGGTTGCAAAAGTGTAAAATCTATTATTTTACGTTCTATATTCTCAAATTGATCACCAATAACCTTAAATTTGCTTGCGGTGTTAACATAATTCAAATATAGGTGTTAACATCCTTACATAATTATGGCTGTATTATATTTGTCGTCAATAGGCGAAAGATACACTTCGCAATAACACAAAAACTGCATAAGCTTTAAAATCTATATATGGAAATTCATCAGTCACATCTGGGATTACTAGGTGTCAATTAAATATCATACAAAAGGGTAGATTAAAGAGCTAGATCATGTAGTTTGTGTAACCACTAGCTCATCATGTTTATCAAGTTTTCAAACGAACTGAACTCGTAAGAACGGTTGGCGAAATGGTACTATAAATTTTATCGGAATGTGCTGTTATCGGTGAATCGGAACCACACGACGCGCTGGCGCGTCATTGGCAGCCAACGTGTTAACTACTTTTTTTTCATGGACATGTAGCACTATCCCTCGATTAAAATTTTAACTTTTAAAGATATTAGGAGTGTTCAGTTTAGTTTAGTTTGAAATATCGTCGCACTAGAGCAACAAGAGGGCTATTGGCGACTTAGGGGTGTTCATATTGATATGAACACCCCTAATATTGCTCTGTCCATAATTGTACAAATACTATATTTGAAAAAAAAAACTTTTAAAGTAAGGCAAATCCTCAAATTTAATAATATCAATCTATCATAGTGCTTATTTTTTTAGAAAAAAAATAATACTTTTAGTTATTTTGGCCGTAAAATGATACGAAAATTGTTAGATGTGAAGCAAAATTTATATGTTTATTTAATACTTATAATTTTGGGGCACTCTAAAATAATGGGCATAATGCCCGGCAGTTAAAAGGCTAGGAGATAGTCAGGGTCTGTACGATATAGCAGTTAAAACTAGGAAATGTGTTTTAGATTATCTCAGACAGGTAAAATGTACTTATGATAAAAGCAGGGTCTTCTTTTAAACCAAATACAAATAAAACAAACTTTGCTTCCTTGCGTACGCTATCAGCCGTGTCTGACAAAATGTTACAATGGAGCATGAACCCGACTTTGAACGCACGTGGAAACAAACCTCCAATATAAAAAACCCGCTTTTAAATGTCCATGTGTCGAAGAGTAACCTATAGTTATCTCTATGAAATTTCGAATACCCAACACAAAGAAGCAGACATCCATTCATGGTCTCAGAGCTTTGGGTAAGAAGGGGGTTACAGAAAAGTTAATTTTGTCAAAACGACAGAGGGGTAGACCCTTCGACCTAACCCCCCCCTCCTGGTTCCATGCCTGTATACCTGTGTTTTTCTTTCATAGTTTAACTGAGGCATATAAGTTGCGAGGACTTACTGTTAGAAAATATTTATAACATAATAAAAATTACTCAACTTGTAGCTACTTAAACCATTGGCGTTTTCAAAGACAATTTTAACGAAAAGTTATTTGTCTGTGGTAATTGATTCACTATTGAAACCCTTATAAAACACCCTTTGAGGAACCCGTAAATACATGTTAACTTAAATGATGAGATTTTGAAGAAAATGGAAAATCGGTGTTCATGTTTTCCTGTAATAAAAAAACATAGGTTTTAAAATGCATGGAAACATTTCAATTAACCAACTTGATAAAAGTGTCCACATAAACAACGAAATTAAAATGTGAAAATAATAAAATTGAATCAATGCATTGAACATCACTTAAGTCGCTATAAAATTTCTTTCAACCAGATTCAACTATTGTTAACTATTTTGTCCTATTTGAAATAATAAAATAATTGAAAATATAGTAATAATTTAAATGCTCAGAAACAACCTTGAAATTCATCCAAAAATAGACTTAGACAATCCTCATATTTGAAAACAAATTATGTTATTGTAGCAAGAATAAGCCGCACATCAGACAACGCTTACGATTTTAATAAAGGAATTACGAATTTACAAAATAAGAGATTTTGTAATCATTTCTTTTAACTCAAATGAACAAATATTAAAAATAGTTTAAATTGATAAAAAATTTTAAATAAAATTTTCTATCTTAATTATATATATACATAAATAATAAATATTTACATACAGACCACAAATACCGTTACCAAACAGTCCATACGTACCGCACCATACATACCGTACCAAATAAAACATACGTTCCACACCATACATACCGTATCAAACAAAACATACGTTCCACACCATACATACCGTACCCACCATACCATACAATATATATAATATTTATATACGCACGTTTGTAGAAAGCACTATTCAATTTTACCATCCCATAACTAACTTATAAATCACGCACGAATCCACTTACTTTAGTCGACGTGTTATTTTAGGCAAATTTAATGAGATTTATAAAAATCAAGTTTAATTATTAAACCTTAACCCATTAAACCTACCTCGTGACTTAATGGTCATAACAAAAATGCATGAATTAAAATACATTTTTATAAAAAATCAGGCTCTAATAGGTAAAACCGAACTTCATCACAAATTACTGGATAAGTAAGTAGTGCGATACCATTTTACCATCGAATTCCCTCCCACTGCCAAACACCGTAAAATATCCACTTATTTTTACTTTACGCGATATTTTGTCCCCGCGATATCATGGGCACGCGACATTTTTTTCCACGATATTTTGTCCCGCGATATTTTGGTCACACGACATTATGGGCACGCTATATTTTGGCCCGCGATATTATGTTCGGCGATATTTTGTCCCGCGATATTTCGGTTGCGATATTTTGACCCCAAACCGAAATAAAGTGACTTTAACATAAGACACTGAAGAAATATTATTTTAAATTAATTGGAGATGCATGCATTGTAATATAATAAAAACATTTAAAAAGATGAATAGAATATCTTTTTTTTTCGGATACAGGCTCAAATACATAAGTTTATCATGTTGGTATATGATTTGTGTTAATCAAAATCTAATGTAAATACAAAAAGAAAATTTTTAATATTTAATTTCGTAAAACTTAGATTCAATTTCCTAAAAGTTGTTCAGTAGATTTTTCTTAAAAATACCGCGCATCGCTTCCATGTTTAAATAAAAGAGGAATAAAGCAGAGCGAGATGAACAAATATTTTTATTGATTATCGATTTTAAAACAATATTTACGAGTAAAGAGTAAAAAGGAATAAATAAAAGCGAATAATAATATTAGATACATTTCTAATTTCAAAGAAAAAGAGCCTAAAATAAAACTCGGAGTATTTTCTAAAGATACTTTGGAAATATTAATAGGCCTACTACTATTAAAAAGTAATCAATTTAAGCGTAGCTATTCTATATGACTTTGAAAGTCACGATAGACATTAAGCTTATAATTCGATAGTTTATATTTTGCTTAAAATATAATAAATACTTTGGTTAACGTTACTTATTCCAAATACAGATTTAACTTATGTTCACTGAGAACTTTTCCGGCCTTTCGGCAATTGTATATACAGTGCTCAAAACAATTAAAGGATATTGCGGTTTTAGGTGGATCTTGTGGCTGGGAAACTTTTTAGCTGATTGATACATGGTCGACAGACGCAGTAGGTTATATGAGAATAAATTACACATGTTTTCAGAAAAAATGCATTTTATTCGCATTTGTGTACAAAAGGAATAAAACACAATTTGTGTATATGAGAAAAAAATAATAAGAAAAGGTGTTTTCTTCAAAGGAAATCATTTTCCGTAGTATGATTTCCACGGACGACCAGCACGTTGAACACCTTTAAGGCATGGAGTCAATGAGGCTATTAATCATGAGTTGGGGTATTCTGTCCCACTCTTCCAGAAGAACTCTGTCCAGTTTGTGAGGGTGGTTGGCGGCCAGCAACTTGTCTTCCTAGAGCGTCCCAAACGTGCTCTATTGGAATCATGTCTGTACAACACGCTGGCCATTCCATTCGTACGATTCCTTCCTCGAAAAGGAAATCCTTCACCAGGTTAGCACGATCTGGATTGCAGTTATCGTCCATTAAAATGAAGTCATCTCCGATTGCTGCAGCGTAAGGGACTTCAATAGGTCTGAGGATCTCATCCCTATATCAGCGACCAGTCAAGCTCCATCTCCAATGATGTAGAGGTCTGTGCGCCCGTCAATGGAGATACCACCATACACCAACACTCCCCCACCGCCAAATCTGACGTGCACGAACGCAGGATTATTCCTACTGCCACGGCCCCTCCAGATGAAAATACGCCTATTACATATCGTCGGTAAAATGACAAAACCACGAATGTGCAAAAACAGAAATGTGCAAGGGATGGAAAACCGTTCAACTTTAAACCGGTTTTTGGCTTCGGTTAAACGGGCAAAAACCGTTTTTAGGTGAACCGGTTAAAACTGCAGAACCGATTTGAATGAAAATCTTAATCGGTTAAACTGGAGGAAAAATTTAAAGCTGTTAGATAAATCAATTGATTCTGACGTCATAAAATATATCACAATGGGTTTGAATGATATGGTTCGGTAAATGCTAGTCCTAAGACATAATACGAGGCAACAAAAATCATGTCCTATGACATATTAAGCAGCGACATTGCGACATATCAGAAAGGGGCTCAGGAAGTACCACTTTTTTAGTTTAAAAACACACACAACTTATGATTTAATGGTCAGCGTTTATGAATGTAAAATGGTGTCTTAATATAAATTATTCCTTTCGATAAGGTGTTTTTTGTGGTGCGATTTTTCTGTGTTTCAGGATATTCGAAAATCACACCTCTGAGATGTTTTAAATAGATAAATAGTTAATGATTGTATGTTTTTGTGATGTCTTTGGTGGAATCGGAATCTCTCAGCTATAGTCCAAGGGCGGAGGATCCAACTGCTTCTTTAGAGTACTAGTTCGACCAATCGACCGAGACCGACAACAGACCAATCGACCTAGACCGACTTCCCGACCAACTGACCAATACCGACTACCTGACCGACCGACCAAGACCTTTCGGGTTGTTGGTCTTGGTTGGAAGAGTCGTCGGTCTTGGTCGAGTTGTCGGTTTTGGACGGGTAGTCGGTCTTGGTCGGGTAGTCGGTCTTGGTCGGATAGTCGGTCTTGGTTGGTTGGTCAGTCAGTCGGATAAACGGTCTTCGTCGGTCGGTCGGGACATTTTGTCTTTCGTTGCTCAAAATTTCAATTATTTTTAAACTTTCAATTGTTTTTTACTTTTAAATAATTTAATCGAGCATCTTCGTCGCTAGAATTTGTTATGAATTCAACAAACAGTTTAAAAACTGAACGTAACTTTTATTCAGAGCAAACCATCAAAATCTGATAACAAAACAAGATTACAAAACGAGATAAGACAATCAGCTTGAGAGTCTATTGGCGGGCTGGCCGGCTATTACGTCATTGCGTAATTAACATAGAAGTTCCTCTTCTTGGACACCAAAGTTTTAAATGTTGATAAGACAATTTTTGCTTAAGTTTTTGGGCGAGTAATTTATTAATTATTATTTATCGCATTGCAAATCAAATTTGTAAAAAAATAATAAATTATATTGAAATAAGATAAAGAAAATAAATGAAAAAAGGAAAATGTAATGTTTAAAAGAGATGGAAGTAGATGTTTTTAGATTTGTAGTCGTATAGTATTGTATGGCTACTCATTCATGACACACTGGGTCAGGTCGAACACATCAGAAAACAGGTAGAAATGGGAACATAATAAAACATTTAATATGATTAATTGAATTCAATACAATTAGTATTACAATACGTTTTTTATTATTTATTTGTATTTGATTTATTTTTATTCCCAATTTGTTCATTTTGAGATGTTTTGGACTCGACCCAGAGTGCCATGAATACACAGTCGCAAAATACTTCAACTTTTGCGCTTGCAACTTGCTGCGTTTGTGTCGAATATTAAAAAAAACGTGTTAATGATGATGAGGAGAAGAAAACGACGACTTATGGCTATGGATATTGGTCAGAAAGAAGAGGAATCCTGTTTTTCTGCCGACGAAGAGTGTAAGTTAATTTTCAATTTGGATTCTATCGATAATTTTTAAAAATAATAATAAATTTCCAATTAAAAAATTACTAATTTTGTTATTACAGCTTTTGGATACAAGCTTAATGATGCTGAAGACTCGAGTGACAATATTCCTTCATCCAGCGAAGAAGAATCCGATATTTTAATTTATGCAGGCCAAAAATTTAAGAAAATGTTAGGTGAAAATGATACAGGTACTCCAAAATATTTTTCGCACGTTGATGGCCGTTGTGAAATATCCTTCGACAATACGACTTCTTCTAAAGAAGAAGCGTGGAAGACCTTTGAACAACAAATAGTTTCGCGATTTTTCATATATCCCGGAAAATTTAAGTAAAATTCTAAAAACCATTTATTGAAACCACAGTATCTGTAGATGCCTTAAAGGTCTATATTTTTTTAAAAACCAAACTAATTCTTTTTATTCTTGTTTTTTACTGAATTTATGTCGCACTAAAGCTACACGTTGGCTATTGGCGACGGGCCTCGTGATTTAGAACCGCTGTCAAGTGACAGGATTAGACCTGAAGTGGCCCTCAACGCAATGTTATACATGCGGCTTACACGGTGCCAGGACTTTGGACAAACGACAGATTCAAAGTTCAGAAGTCTATGTACCCGGCGATACTTATTGGGCATGTCTCCTTTCTTTTTTTGCTCAGCATGATCAGCTCATAGTATAAGGAGAAAACAGAACCCCGAAAAGGTATCCTCAGTGGCATGACGAATTAACCCACCGTAACATCCGGGAGCTCTTAACAGCGGAGTACGCGCGCCTATCGACGGCAAAATTAAACGAAGATTATTTTTGTTTATTGATATCATAAACACATTGAGTTTTTAAGTCGATCGAAACGTCGAATCGATGTGTTATGATATAGCCAACTTTAAAAGGTTTTATAACTTTGAAACAGAATGAAATTTATTATTCACGGTGAATTTGCCCTTTTGTCGTGAAGGATACCTTCCGGAATTCTGTCTTTGTCTAAGCCATCCTATAATCGGATTGTGCTAAATAAAAAAATCCACCAAACAATAATGCCGTTTATAAGTAACTGATCACGATTATAAATTAGGAGGCCCATCAGGCTTCGTGTAGCTTAATTGTAGACGTTAACTTAACTAAATCTAAACATTATTTTGTAGGTAATTAGGTTATTTAATAGTTTCCGGCTGTTTAATTCTATCCTCCTTTAGGAGCTTTAACACTCCCAATTACGTAATTTAGAAACTCGGTCAAGTGACGAGGTCAAAACCTGAGCTGGCAACCAACTGAACTTTGAGCAACATTGCACGCTAACGCCATCGGACTTTGGACTCTAAAGATTTAACGAGCACGGTCTGCACGGTCTGTTCCTGTGTACTCGGGGAACTCCGTAATTAAGTCGATAGAAATATCCGTCTATAGGAGGTGACCGGGTTTTAAACGTGAGACCCTCGGTATGAGAGGCCGATGTTCTGCCGACTGGGCTACGGAGCCCCCAACATTATTTGAGTAAAACAAGAGGAAATATTTTATTTTTCATTAAAAGTAGTTCAGGATCCCTTCCAAAGGATAAACTATCGAACATGACCTCATAATTTTAAACCATAATCTTCTAAGAAAGTTATCTACTTATTGAATTGCTTTTTTTACATAGCTTACTCACTTCAGAATTCTCACATTGAAATAATTTTTTTTTGATGTCAAGTTCTTTTCAACCAGATATCTAGAATCGTAGTCCAATCGAAAAACGTAACCTAGATTTAATATTTTCCCGAAAGGAAACCATTATTTCTATAAATTTTAAAGAACTAGTAGAAAAGAGTTTCGAAAAACCAAAAACGTTATCGATAATAATTGCGTATCAAAACTCCCGTAGTGAAGAAATTAACATAGATAGATGAGTTCTGTAATAATTGTCAAACTAAATATAATAAACTAAATAAACTAAAATATAATTAAATATAGGTAAGAACTCAATGCCTTCAACGTCATCCTGGGGCCCGGATGGCCGGGTGGTTTAGACCATTAAGCTAGCAGTCTGCGCGCTGTAACGGGTGCGTTTTCGATTCCCGCCTTCTCCCTGGGTGTATATTCCTTTCTCTTTGACAGTATAAATTCTTTCTGTGTCTGTCTTACTTCACGAAGGCTTATAAGCGGGTCTCTGATCAAGCACACAAGCCGAATATATATGTGTACCCTACCCTACGACATCCTTCTCGAGAACGCTTAAGCCATTAGTAAGAATATAAAAACAATTTTAAATCTGTAGTAGAAAATCTACACCTTGTTCTTGTTAAAGTTGTATTTATTTTGTTTTGTCCTGCGTGGCAACAGTTTGTAAAAAAAAAGATGGTTGTGTGGAAAAAGGATGGCGTGTGAATAAAGTTTTTTTTCGGTTTTCCATTTTATGTGTAGATGTGACTTAATACTCAAGGATTCTGTAAGTTATGATAAACTAAAGAAGTTTATAGGTTATGGCGATAGCATGCTCACAGTGCATTAGAGAGTATAGAAGTAACATAGAGTTAAGCCTAAAATTGATCTAGGAAGAACTATTAAGCCTTTATCTGGAGAAGCAGATTATCCTATATGGAAGCGTAAGATTAAAGACGCTCTCGACTATCATGAAGGAGTTTGGATGTAGTTGAAGGCAAATTAAAGAAGCCAAACGAGTTAGCTGATACAGCAAGTGAGTCAAAACTCAAGAGCTACAAAGCCAAGGTAGATATTTATAGAAAAGCCAACAGTTACGCCAAAAGTTTGATTTCTAGTACTGTAACAGATGCCGTTTACCAGAAAATTATGGAAAAAGAAACTGCATATGAAGCTTGGGAGGCGTTGAAAATTATATTTGAAGCAACGACGAAAGATCAACTTTTTAAAATTTGTTCGGAGTTTTTCACTTTTAAATGGAATTCGGACGACGATGTTGCAACTCATATTTCCAAGTTAAGTATCTTGTGGAATGATTTAAATAACGGGTTAGTAGCGAAAAAGGAAAACAAATTACCGGAATTATTACTAGTATGTAAAGTTTTGAATATTTTACCGGATTGTTTTCAATCTTTCAAATCAAGTTGGATGCTTCTCGCCAAAGATGATGAAAAGTCATATGAAGAGTTGGCGACACAATTAAGCATGTATGAGAGAAATTTCGCCAAACACGAAAATGCAACTGGAAAAGATGGAGAATTTATTTTAATCGCCAAACCAGAATATAAAGTAAAGAATAAAGGATTCCATAGTAAGAAAAGTGTAAATAAAAATGGTGCTTGTAACTATTGTGGGGTAACTTGTAACTATTAAAGGGCATTGGATCAAATCATGTTACAAGTGGATTGCAGATGGTAGACCACCGAAGAAGAATTCAATTCCTCAAAGTAATGCAAGTAATAAGAAAGAGAATCTTTTGTCACTAGACAGGACAGTAACATGTTTATCTGAAGAAATTTATCTATCAAAAGGAGAAGAAAGTACATTTTGGATAGATAATGGAGCAACTAAACATGTAACGAATTCATTGGCTTATTTCGTGGATTTCGAGAAATTTCCAGATTCAAGTTCCCATACCATCAAAGCAGCAGGAAATGAAGTTTTAACAGCCTTAGGAAAAGGAAGTATCAGAGTTAAAACTTTAATTGGAAGAAATACTGAAGTTATAGAGTTAAAAGATGTTTGGTACGTTCCTGGAGTGCACAGAAATTTATTTTCAGTCTTAGCCGCCCATGATAGACATCCGAATAGTTTATTTACTTCGACTCCTACTGAATGTTGGTTAAAAGTCAACAATAAAATGAAGATTTATGGCACTCGAAGTGTAAATGGAACTCTATACAAAGCAGCATTAGAACCAATTTTCCCTGATAAAGTTGAAGAGATAGAATGTGCTGAATCTGACAGTAACAAAAGTTCTTTATTGCAACTGTACCATAATAGATGGGGACATCAAGATAAACGTCATATTAGAGATTTGCTCAAAGAAGAATTTGACATCAACGTGAGTTTAGACAAAGAACCATGTGAACCTTGTATTTATGGAAAAGCACATCATTTAAAGTTCGGCGATAAACCAAAAGCTACCAAAGTTGGAGAACTGGTTTCGACTGACATGTGTGGACCTTTCAATGAGTCAAAGCGAAAATATAGGTATTTTGTAGTTTTCAAAGACCAGTATTCCAAGTATCGTTACGTTTTCTTTCTGAAGCATAAATCTGATGTTACGTTTGCTTTAAAGTCGTTTTTAGCTCACGCAGAAAATAAAGGTCATTCGATTAAGGAAATCTTGAGTGACAATGGGGGCGAGTTTGATAACAAAGAAGTACAAGATATTCTACAGAAGAAAGGAATAACTCAAAGACTCACAGCTCCATACACACCACAGCAGAACCCTAGTGAGCGTGAAAATAGAACACTAGTTGAAATGGCTAGAACTTTAAAGTATTCGAATGAAGAGGTGGAATATCCTACATATCTATGGGCAGAGCTCGTAAATACAGCTGCCTACATCCTCAATAGGACTGGAATTTCGTCTGTGGAAAAGACCAGTCCACATGAGCTATGGTTTGAAAAGAAACCAAGGATAAGACACATGAGAATTATAGGATCTCTGTGTTATGCACATGTACCAATACAGAAAAGGAAGAAAATGAGTAAGAAAGCATTAAAAAGTTTTCTGATTGGTTACAATGGATATGAAAGATACAGAATATGGTTACCTGATGAGGGAAAATTAATTTTTTCTAAAGATGTGATTTTTCATGAGAAAACGCAGATGTGTGCAGAACACGTGTCATTGAAAAATCTAGATAAGATCATTGATTCAACAGATCAGGAAAATTCAGAATATAAAGAAGTATCAGAAGATCAGAGTAATACTTTATCAAATTCTGAACCTGAAGGTGAAGATGAAGAAGAGGAAGAATCAAAGTCATCTCACAATATGAATCTTAGAGATCGTTCTGAAATAAAGAAACCTCAAAGATTTGATGATTACATCATGGAAACAGAAGCATTCGTCTATGGAGAAGATCCACAAACCTATCAAGAAGCTATAGAGAATCCAGATAAGAAAAACTGGAAGAAAGCTATGGATAGCGAAATGACTTCTTTAAAAGAAAATCAAACATGGGAGTTAACTAAATTACCCGAAGGAGTAAAGGCCATACCATGTAAATGGGTTTACAAATAAATAGAAATCCTGATGGAAGTATAGACAAGTATAAGGCTAGGCTTGTAATAAAAGGTTTTGCTCAACGGAAAGGGATTAATTACGATCAAACCTATAGTCCGGTCGCAAGAGCAAGTACCATAAGATCTCTAATCAGTATTGCGGCTAGTGAAAATATGACCCTAACACAATTCGATGTTTCTACAGCCTTTTTGTACGGCGAATTAGAGGAAGATGTTTTTATGTGCCAACCGGAGGGATACAGCGACGGCACTGACAGGGTATGTCACTTGAAGAAGAGTCTCTACGGATTGAAACAAGCCCCAAGATGCTGGAGCAAGTGTTTCGGAGACTATTTACATAAAGTTGGTTTCTCAAAAGGTGAAGCAGATCCCTGTCTATTCATCAGAAGAAACAATTCCAAATTGCTTTTGCTAGTTCTCTACGTGGATGATGGTTTGGTTGCATCTACGAGTAAAGAACAGTTCGAAGACTTTCTTAAAGATTTAAAGAAGTGCTTTAAGATTACGACTAAGCCTGCTGATTACTACCTAGGATTAGAGATTCATCGCCAAGAAGATGATTCTATAAAAATAAGCCAAACAGCCTACATTAAGAAGATACTTGAAAAATTCGGTATGGATGGGTGCAAACCTGTGTCTACACCTATCATCAAAGAAGGTTTTCAATCAGGGAAATAACTAAGCGCTAACAGATCATATCCCTACAGACAAGCCGTGGGAGCATTAATGTATCTAATGACAGGAACCCGACCTGACATAGCGTATGCGATAGGCATAGTTTGTAGAAGTTTAGAAAATCCAAATGACGAAGACTGGGTAAGAGTCAAAAGAATATTTCGATATTTAAAGGGAACCTTAGACAAAGGGTTGATTTACAGATCAGGATACAAGAAAGGTATTCTAGAGGGCTATAGCGATGCTGACCATGGAGGAGACACCACAACGGGTCGCTCAACTACAGGAGTTGTCTGCATCTATGCTGGTGGAGTGATATCATGGCTAAGTCAACGACAGCCTTCTGTAGCAATCTCAACCACAGAAGCAGAAGTAGTCGCAGCTAGTGAAGCAGCCAGAGAGCTGGTTTGGTTGAAGAGACTGATCACCGAAGTCACAAATCTGAATATTGTAACAGATCTACAAGTGGACAACGAGGCAGCAGTTAGACTGTCACAGAATCAAAGAGAATTACACAGAAGAACAAAACACATAAGTATTCGACATTTCTTTGTAAGAGAAATGGTTGAGAACAAAGAAATCGTCGTAAGAAGAGTGTCTACTGAAATTCAGATTGCCGACTTGTTCACCAAGTCACTCTATGGACCTAGACTTGCAGTCTTGTGTGAAAAGATGGGATTAACATAGAACTGGCAGGACTAAAGATCTTAAACAAAACAAATAAGGGAAAGTGTTAAAGTTGTATTTATTTTGTTTTGTCCTGCGTGGCAACAGTTTGTAAAAAAAAAGATGGTTGTGTGGAAAAAGGATGGCGTGTAAATAAAGTTTTTTTTCGTTTTTCCGTTTTATGTGTAGATGTGACTTAATACTCAAGGACTCTGTAAGTTATGATAAACTAAGAAGTTTATACCTTCTGGAAATCTTCCTCTTTTTTACTTCTTCTTCTTTTTCCTTTTCTTTTCCGGAATATATATGTGTACCCTACCCTACGTCATCCTTCTCGAGAACGCTTAAGCCATTAGTAAGAATATAAAAACAATTTTAAATCTGTAGTAGAAAATCTACACCTTGTTCTAATATTCCATTATATTTTTCAAAGAGCAAATATCGATAATATTTTAAAATATTTATTTCTTCGTTTTTATATTGACCGTATCCTTTTGCAGAGACGGTGCCTTTAAAAAAGAGAAAGAAACTGAAATACTTGAGGAGCATTAGAAAACAAAACAGATTGCTGGGGAAAATTTATGAAGGCCATAGAGCTATCGTGCATGCAGCTCGCCCAATGCTCCCATCTCCGTGTGGAGGGAAGCACAAGCACTGCAACTTAATTTCGGAAGAGAAAAGAGTAAAAATATATACACACTTTCGCAAATTAACATCTTTACATAATCAGCGACATTTTATAGCCAGTCATGTGAAACGTAATTTGAAAAAAAGAACAAGAAATTTAGAAAAGTCTCGAAAAATGTACACTAGCAACTACACTTTAACTATAGAAGGAGAAAAACAAAATGTGTGCAGAGATTTTTTCATGGCTACTCTCAATGTAACTGATGAATTGACAAGAAGTTCGCTTGAAAAATATTCACCTTTTGGGACATTGGAGGAAGACAGAAGAGGGAAACACCCTCCAAAACATAAAGCGAGCAAAGATACGGAAAAATTTATACATCATCACATTTTGTCTTTTCCTGCAGTAGAATCACATTACTGCCGAAAATCCTCAACTAAAAAATATCTTGACTCTTCTTTAAATTTGTCGATAATGCACAGAATGTACGTGGAAGCATGTTCTGCAGAAAACAAGTCACCAGTATCCCTGATGAAATACCGAAAACTTTCAATAGTTTCAATTTAGGTTTCCACAAGCCGAAAAAAGACCAATGCAAAGTTTGCGAGTGTTATCGCAGCTCTTCTCCAGAGTATAAAAATGAAGCTTTATACAACTTGCACATTAAAAGAAAAGAATCGGCACGATTATCAAAAGATCATGACAAACAACTGGCCAAGGACGACAAATCTGTTCGTGCAATAAATTTTGACCTCGAAGCTGTGCTGAATACGCCAAAAACATCAACTGGACAAGTTTTTTACTTACGAAAGTTAGCTGTCTACAATTTAACTGTTTATAATTTGGCCAATAAGGAAGGAAAATGCTTTTTGTGGGATGAGACACAAGGGAGAAGAGGAGCCATTGAAATTGCATCATGCTTGTATAACTACATCATGTCCTACACAAATAAAAAATCCGTGTATATGATGTCAGATTCCTGCGGTGGCCAAAGCAAGAATAGCATATTTGCAGCTATGTGTCTTCATCTGGTACAAATTCATCCGACAGTAAAAAAAATTTGGCACTCATTTTTTCAGCCTGGACACAGCGAAATGGAGTGTGACTCTATTCATTCTAAAATTGAAAAGAAATCTAAAAATGTATCGGTATACGTGCCAGAAGGATGGGCTCAGATTATCAGGAAGGCTAGACACAACCCATTTCCCTTTGTATTGAAGAAAATGAATTATGACGAGTTCCTGAATTTCCGCTTATTGTCTTCCAAATTGAAAATAATACCATGGAAAAAAGTTTGTTGCCTTGAATACAGAAAAACTGATCCTTTTTCAGTTTATTTTAAAAAGGAATTCGACCAAGACTTTGCTGAGGCTACTTTTAAAGCTGAAGGAAAGCCAAGTAAACTTGTAATACCAAATGCTTACAGTAAGCCAATACCCTTAACCTCTGCTAAGCTGAAAGACTTACACACTATGTGTAAAAATAATACTATTCCTAAGGAATACCACAGTTATTACTCTGACTTAAAATCAGGTTCGGAAGAGAAGGAAAAATTACCAGAACCAGATAATGACGAAAGCAGTGAATATGAATCATCATAATGAAAAAAACAGTCAACAATTGTTAAACATTTTTTTTTCAATATTATTGTATGTTTTTAACAGTGTGCTTACTAAAATAAATATTTTAGTTGTTGATTTGTTTTTAAATTTACATCTCTATAATTTATTCAATTTATCAAAGTTTACAAATACAAAACGCCTAATATCTGAGCTAAAAGGGTAATTTTGCAAAGTTATAAAATTTCACTTATTATGTAAAGAAGGAACTTCAAGATGAGCAAATATGGCCGTGTATTATGTATGTACTCAACTTGATTTTAAAAAGCCGTAAAAGATTCTACACTTGTCTTTTCAAAATGAAAATGTTGCACATTCGTGGTCTTGCTTTAGGAATTTTTTTTTAAAATAAAACGAAAATTACAGTGCAAAAGCTGGAGCTAAATTGAGAAGAAGGATGTGTAAAAAGTAGAAGTAGGTTATGTAAAACATAATTTAAATGTATTTTTTGCTTAGTTTAATCAAAAACAGCCATTGAAATATTTAAAAAAAAAGTCGAAGATTAATGTGGAAAAATTCAAAAACCGAAATGAAAAGGTAGAAAACGTCGTTAAAATTAAAATAATAATAATTTTTATAAGGAAAACAGGATAAGAGTGTTAAAATAGGAGCTTTAATCAATTATATGGAATAATAAGAGACAAACGAAATTTTTAAGCGCTATCCGTAAAAACGCACACACTGTAACCGTTTTTTATAATAAAATGATGTAAAAACTACTAAACCGGAAATTACCAGTCGTAATTGGATGGGATAAAGTTTTTCAAAGAGGCCAAAAATAGATGGCTGGAAATGTTCAACCTACCTACCGGCGCAGTATGGCCTGTGATGCCCTTGCGCCATTAAACCTGAACATCCATCCATCAACCTACCTACCCGAATTGAATGTGTTAAAGCTTCTCACAGAAGTTATAGAAATAGACAGACGGAATGGATCAACCTACCAAAACCGGTTTTTCAAAGAAACGGTGTTTAGTAACTTTTAACTGGTACTGGTTAAAACCGGAGAAAAAAAAGAACCGGTTGAACCGAGAAGCGGTTTTACTTTTCAAAAACCGCCCATCCCTGGAATTGCACATTCGCGGTTTTGTCATTTCACCGTAGGGATGGCGGTTTTTGAGAAAAAAACCGGTTTTTCAAAAACCGGTTTTTTACAACGCCGGTAAAACCGACCCGGTTTTACCGACCCTCAAAAACCGGTTTTATAAAACCGGTTTTCCACGAAACCGGTTTTTCAAAGGCAAAAAGACGGTTTTTCGGTTTTTTTTAAAAAAAACCCTGTTTTTATGTGTTTTTTCAGTTTTTTATTAATTAATTGAAAAATCAATTAATAATTAACTAATTAGCAATAAACTTAAAAATAATAATTTATTAATAATAGACTTATTAAAAATTAACTAATTAATAATAAACTTATTAAAAATTAACTAATTAACTAATTGACAATTAACTAATTAATATTGATTTATTATTATGATTCATATAATTATTTTTACTTATATATATTTAAATTATTAAAATCTCTTATTTTTCATTCCGATTTTCTCGTGTTTTGAGATATTTTTACTTTACTTTCGAATTTAAAAAAAAACAATTTCCAGTCAATGTTAAGTGTTTAAAGTGTTTTTTGTTGGAAACTAAGTTCCAGGGTTTCTTCTTAATTCTTCCTTCTTTAATATTTAAAATTATAATGTTCTTGTTTTCTTATTTCGGTTTTTCTTATAACGATTTGAGTATTCACCTATTTCACCGACGATATGAGGATGAACAGAAAAACGGGACTCGTCAGAAAAAAGAACATTCATTTCTCCTCCAGTTCACATGCTCTGTTGCGCACTCCCTGCGGTCGCGACGATGCCTTGATGTTAGTCTAACACATACCATCGGTCGGCGAGCATACAGACCTACACCATGGAGCCGGTTTCGGACAGTCTGAGTAGAAACCGTGGTGCCAGTAGCCAAGCGAAGGTGTTGTTGGAGAATAGTAGCTTTCATATTTCGGTGTCTCCAAGCCGTTAAGAGTCAAGGCGTCAGAATTACGAACTCTTTTACTATCTTTCTTGAAAACCAGATGTCGCCGTGTTTTTAAACTAGAAAAAACACTTTATCGCCTACTAGGCGCAAAAGCAATCGTTCAGTGCGCTTTTTTATCGCCAATTAAATTCGAGGCCCCACGACGAATAATTGCCTCGGCCGTGGGCAGTTTCAATTAATTACCCTTGGCTCAGGGGCTGGATTTACACCCCTCCCCCCCTTCTAGAGGGGATGAGGAGATAACATTTACGCCCGTATTCACCGCAATCCGAGTGTTTGTAGTTAACTCATGAGTTCATACACCCACGGATTAACTAGTTCACCCTCGTTACCAAAATCGCTATTCACCACGACTTTTGAACACCGAGTGTATGGACTCGGGAGTTAGCGACGTTAGCGAACGTTACTTGTTCAGGGCGGCATATGATTGGTTGTTAATAACTCAGTCTTTACCCACAAGCACTCCCGCGTGGTTCTCTTGTTTGTTTTGGCTATTGAAATGTTTTTACGTATTCATCTATTCATTTCAGTGTACCAAAATTATTGCAAATCTCATATTTGCTATATTTTTATAATACTTGATATTTATTTGCCGTTATTATTTGTTATCTTTTTATTCGTTTATTTTATTCTTCGTGAGTATATTTACAATCTTTAGTTTTTTAGGCAGCCTAATCTTTAAAAATGGGTTTTCGATTTGAAAATTAAAATACATATTTTCTTCAAACACACAACTTGCAGTAATAGAATATCATAAAAAAATGTGTGTAGAAGATTTTAGGTGATTGAATGTTTTCATGGGAAAAAAAAGAACTGCACACTAAAAGAAAAGGACTGGGATGTCCTTTTTGAATGACAGAACTGAGACATGCCTTTATTATGGCAGCCCTATGTATTTCTGAACTTTGTTGATTACTGAATGCATCATTTTTTATAATAATTCCAAACGGGGCTATTTATGATGTGGCAGCACTGAGTTTGAATCAGACGGCTTTATTGCAGCCCTAGTTTTCTGAATTGTGTTACTGAATGCATCATTTTTATAATAATCAAACGGGCTATTTATGATGTGCAGCACTTGATTTGATATTTGAGACGTCCTTATATGCAGCCTAGTCTTCTGACTTTGTTGATTACTGAATGCATCATTTTTTATAATAATTCCAAACGGGGCTATTTATGATGTGGCAGCACTTGAAGTTTCTGATATTCTGAGACGTGCCTTTATTATGGCAGCCCTATGTATTTCTGAACTTTGTTGATTACTGAATGCATCATTTTTTATAATAATTCCAAACGGGACTATTTATGATGTGGCAGCACTTGAAGTTTTGAATATTCTGAGAACACGAATGCACTTTTATTATGGCATGCCACTGATTTAATTTCTGAACTTGCTTTTATTTAAAATTAGTTACTGTAATACATTTTGGAGAATACTCTCCTCAAGTGAATACTAATTTAGCTATGAACCAATCCTATTTGTGAAAGTAAGAAAGAACAGCAAGACATACACATTTGTGACAAGAATATATTGAATTATAAATTCAATGCTATTTGATTTCAAAAACAATATTACTTCATATTGAAATATGATAAGCAAGTAGTACATTATTAAATTTATTGCTAGAAAGAATATAGTATTGCTTATTTAAACAAGTTGATAAACATAGTATATGGTGTTTACTATCGTATATCATTGCATTTCGCAATGTGTCGTAATATTAAATTTAAT
>JAFNEN010001689.1:0-20000 GCA_019343175.1 Oedothorax gibbosus | reverse complement strand
GAAGGTGGCCGAACACTATACATTGTAGTCTTCTAATTTTTTAATTTCGAACCAAAACCAAATTTTTTAAATCAGACAGTTTAGATCGGAAATTGAAAGGGATATGGACGGACGGACAAAATGATGGACGTACAGGCAAACAAATAAAAAGTATAAAAAAATCTGAAGTCCTATCTTCCAAACAAAAAAAGAATTTTGAAAATCGGAATGTTAGTACAGAAATTATGAAACTCGTATGGATCAAATATACCTAAAAAATGTCACTTAGCACGTTCTTCCACTAAACGACTGAAAAAATCTGAAGCACTTCGGAGGAAGAACGTGCCAAGTGCAGGAGACGTCAAGCGCGTTTTGTAAATGACGTGTTATTACGTAAAGTACGGCTAAGCCAAAAGCCACCAAGCATTTTGAAGAACCAAACTAAATTATCATGAAGAAAAAACTATGATTTTGTGAAGTAGAGAAAAGTTGCAAAATAAAAACTTTGAAGCTCAATATCTCGTTTTCACCTTTTTGTCACTTAGCACGTTCTTCCACTAAGCTCTTCAATTGAGGAGCAGTTCGAACTTGCATCGGGTTCACTATTATTGCATAGCTAAATTTGAATTTAAAGCATTGACTGAATGTGTACAATAATTCTCGTCAAACATCATTTGATTGGCAACCCTGCTTTCTTCAAGTTTTTTCAAAGTGGACTCTTCCACAATCAAAATATTTGAGATGCCTAGAAGTGACAGGATAACCATAGAACGTACTTTAAAAATACAGAAATTTGACGCACAATTCAACACTAACCAATCTCGTTTCAGAATTTGATGTTACCATAGAGTTATAATATTATAACTCTATTATTATAACTTATGGGGATCTATTATTATAACTTATGTGGATCTCTTATTATAACTCTATGTATGTTACCGGGTCTGACACGTAACGACATGCATATTTTGCGTCTTTTTGCGTATTTTGGGTAAATTTTCATAAAAGTGAAGCATAATATTGCTAAAAAAAGTTAGTTATAGTAGTTTTCATTCTAAAGTATATTTGTTTTGACAACATAAAACGAATAAGATTTCTTTGCAAAATATGCATCGCTAGTTGTAACACATTACCCGATATGACTATTGTAAACTTCAAAAGTTTTCACCAGTAAGAAATAAACACAAAATGTGATCATTTTATTAGAATTTAAAGTAAAAATGTAGTTACTAAGAAAAATAGTTTCGGTGACTTTTTATAAAAAAAATAATTCTAAAAAATTAAAAAAGGACTAAAAAATAGCCTATTTTCCTGTTACTTAAATACTTATTAAAATTCTTATAAAAACAGGTAGGTTTGTAATAGTAACTGTTACCTAGAACCGGTTCTGCATAATGTTTATACACATTAGAAAGAAAATCTTCCAAACACAGCATTCAGTTGTAATTTAAACTTTTAAAAGCCAAAAACAACAATTTTCATAAATTTTCTTTTGAAAATTAAATTAATGTTTTTCATCGTCTGCTTAATTTCGTTGCAGTCCGAAGAATAATTTTGTAAAAATTTACTTAGTCAAATCCTAGCATCACTTCTGGTGGCATTTGGCGCATTGTAAACTGTCAAAAACATCTTAAATAAAGAGAGCTTTCTATTCTTGAATAAGTAACTCAATTAAAAAATCTGTAAAAAACTGATATTATCAAAATATTTATTAATAAAAAAACATGAAAATACACCAAAATGCACTAAATAAGTAAGAAATAAAAGTTAAAACTAAGCAGATATTTATACAAAAATATAATGCCCGCTTCCTTAGTAAACAAATAATAATCAATCAAAAGAATCAATTTTGCTACATTTTATGACGTCATTCCAAACTGATTTATGACAATAATAAATTTTGCTTCGATTATCATGCTTAAATAAACAAAGTTTTCCATGCCATTGTTGATTTGGCAACATTTATTTAAATGACTTAAAATTAAATTTTTATATCACCGTGCAAAAAAGTTCACTTTTTTATATCATATTCATTCATAAATCGTTGCGAAAATGACACTTTACGTGCTTAAGTCACAGACAGTGCCGAAAGTACTACTTTCGGCACTAGTGCGGTAAACTAAATAAGAGTTTCTGATTGGTAGAAAAACAAAATGTCATGAATATCTCTATGGAAACTAAATGATGTCATGAAACTCACTTATTTCTATTGGTTCATTACTTTTGCATTTTCTAATATCTCCATGGAAACTACAAGTACTACAAAAATTATTAAAGGAAATTAAATAAGACAAAAGTAAGAACACAAATTTCACGCCAAACAAATATCGCCATGGAAACTAAATGATGTCATGAAAATCACTCATTGGTGGAAATACTTTTTTGCACGTATTATAAAAAATATTGTAAGCAAGCACGTGCCAAATAATACTTTATTAAGCTGTTGTCATTATTTCACTCGACCTACGGTCTCGTGAAATAAAAGCCACTCGCTTAATAAAGTGTTATTTTCGGCACTAGTTGCTTAAATAACTATTAAATGCTAATTCAGTGTCGGTAATTCGCTGACATACAGTAGACAGATGTCCGTACGGACGTACAGACAGATGGACTAAAAAGTATAAAAGATGACGAGAACTGAAGTGAAGTTACGCATTGACTGACTAGTATATAACTGTGATCGTTATCTGTATTTGTGTCTTTCTTAGGCTATGTCCTGACTACGCCACAAACGCCACAAAATTTGCCAACCGCCAAGCGATGCAATAGCGGCCGGTGTTTTCGCCAAATCATAGGTTTTTTCAAACGCATGCGTCTGGATGTCTTTGAGCTAGAAACGTAGAATGGGATGAAAATATTTCATCGCTTGCTTTAGCGCGAGACCTTGATTTCAACATTGATATGAAAAAATTAAATTTGGTTAGTAATATTAAAACCCGGTGTAACAAATTTAATTGTTGGTTTTAATAACATAGATTTTTAACTTTTATTACATTTGAATTGGAAATGCTTTGAGATTTTTCAATTCATTTTTTATATTTTTCATACTAATTAAAGTTTGCCCAAACCTAATAGCCATTGTGCTTACACGAGCGATATTGATTGTCCTTGCCAAGTGGCTAGTTCGACTATGGACCTACAGTTGACTTTCCAATCAATCAAGCTTAGTACTCATTGTGTAGAAGGTGGTCGAATGAAGAGCTGAGTATATTCATGACCAACCGGACCCGTATACGAACCCGGGTCTACGGAATAAGTGCAAGAAGCGCTGACCACTACGCCAGAGTGATTGTGCATAATATTTTTATATTAAGAGTTAAATAATAAATTAAAATTTTCCTTAATATATAAAAAAAAGAAAAGCCTTATAATAAAAAGAACGTGTTACAGCTACATTTTTTAAATAAAAAAATCCTTTTGAGGCAAGCACAGAATCAATAAAGGTCATATAAAAAAGTGCTACATTTTTTTAAAAATAAAAGACAATAATTACTCAAAATATTATATAAATGATATTTTAATAAATAAATAAAAATAAATCATATTTACTAGTAAATAAGTTTATTAATAATTTATACCAATAATAGTTCATTATTATATTATTGTGTATTAAATTGATTTCTAAAAATGTACTTAAAGTACCCCTACTCCATTGTCATAAAAATATTAATGCTAATAAAATGAAACCTAATCTCTATATATTAAAAAAATATCATCAATAATTCAAAATTTCAAAATCTAAATTTGTCCACCTAATTTTAAATATTATTTTAAAACTCTGCTGTTGACAAAATAACATTTAAGTCACGCATAAGTTTAAAAAAAGGATTAATATAAAAACACAAGCAAAAATACTTTGTACAAATCCCAAACTAAATGCAGAAATTTACAGTCTTGAAAATTTAATTTTAATTTAATTGATTGAAGAGTAGTTTGTGTACTTCTACTTCAATTACCTTTTTTATTATTTTTTTTCTCTTTATTTTTTTATTGACAATAGCAACCCTACAACAAGTTAACACATGGCTTTAAATAGCAAAAGTTGCCAAAGTTGTTGGATCTCTTTACTTGCAACTTTTTTCAGGGTTACTTGGCGAGAGTGGAATTTCAATTGCTTTTTTGGTTTCCGATTTGGGTTATTTGAAAAATTCCAAATGGATAAATTCGGTTTTTCATACCGCAAGTTACCATACCGCAAGACACACCGAATCAGAGTATTCTCGTAGACATTTGAGGCATGCGTTAATAAGCTAAAACACCGTGCGTCACAGTTGAGGTGCAGTAACCGTGCGTCAATGTTTTCGTTGACGCATGCATGTACAAATTGCGGTTGTTATTGTCCGGTTTTTGTTGCTTTTGTTGCGTTTGTGGCGTAGTCAGGACATAGCCTTAAAAATAAAGAGAAAACAACAATAGGAGTTCGTGGCGTTTGGTGTTTTTCGCGCGTCTTGAAGGAAGCTCTTCGGGCAGTTTAGCTTTTACTTTTTGCTTGCTTAAGTATTTAACTTGCATTGTTTTGTTATCGTCTCTTTCTTGCCAAGTCAGGTATTTATAATTTTTCTACTTTGTTGAGTAGAGAGGGGTTCCGCCCCATGTGTCTTCCCTGCCAAGATGGCAGGTTCATCTGATGGAAAAATCTATTTTACAGTCTCGAACCTCAACCTTCTAAAACCCCAACTTCGTCATAAAGACGTTGTTGACATTGTGTTTAATTCGGGATTTACCGGAGAATACATAGTCACAATTAAAGGTAACACTGGAATTCCTAAATCTCACCCTAAACTCCTGAAGGATAATATCTCACTTAAAATCACTCAACCCAAAAAGATAGAAAGTGTTAGACACACTAAAACTGGCTTAATTTGCTCAACATACGATCATACAACAGCTAAGGAACTTCTCGACATTAAACTTCTGCTTTCAATACCAACTACCACAGAAATAAACAATTCCAACTTCACATCTAGATTTGTCCTCCACAATATTCCTACCGACATCTCCCTCGACGAACTCAAATCTGAAATTGAATGTGAAAATAACCTAATAGTTTTTGAATGTCGACGATTCACCAAAAAATCATCTGGAGGTTTCTCCCCCACGGAAACAGTCCTTATCACAGTGATCGGCACAATTCTGCCGCCAAAAATAAAACTATTCTATGAAATTAAATACATCTCCTTATTCATTGATAGACCTAGAATCTGCCTAAACTGCTGCTCATTCACCCATCCCACTAAATACTGCACCGAACAAAAAAAAATGCTCCAACTGCGGCGAAAACCACGATAGAGCCACTTGCAAAAATCCATCCAAATGCCCAAACTGTGGAGGTTCACATAACGCTCTAAGTGATGAATGTGCCAAAAAAATTGAGGAAGCGAACTTTTTAAAATTCAAATGTGAAAACCGGTTATCATTTTCAGAAGCACGTAAATCATATCAAACTTCAAACAATAGCTACGCAAAAATCACCCAACCAAAAGTAGATCTATCCCAGTTCATTTCCCGAGATGAATTCACAAAAAGTCTGTCTGATTTAAAAACAAACTTTGAAAATACAATTGTTAACGCTCTTAAAGAGCAGGCTAACACTCTATTCCAAATGTTTTCTTCCATGATACAACAATTCACCTCAAGTTCTACCCCTTCTACCCATGATATCTCTTTAAAATCCAAGGAACCTCCCACCAGCCCCCCAGAGAGTAAGAAACAAAACACAAAATCAACACCAGATATTCCACATATTCCTGTTCCTTCCAATACCCCAACTACATCTCCCTTTACTGGTCATTCCAATACGCCAACTGCACCTTTTACCCTTCCATCCAACACTCTGCTTTCATCTTCCTTTATAGCGTCATTAGATGACAAATCCAAACCAAACAAATTCAGTACCCCTTCAATGAGTAGAAATCCCGACTTACCCAATCCTGATCAATTTTCGAGTTAATGTTTTTTTCTGCATTCAAATATCATTCGAACACCTTCTTCACTTTGCTTAGTTTTTAAAATGGCTCACTTTTTCGCTTTTATTAGTTTTTTAAAGTTATCAGTCGTTTTTCTTATAGTTTGCTTATCACTTTGTTTACCTTGTGTAGCTAGAAGCTTATTTATATCCTTTTTTAATGTCTGCATCTCATAACTTAAAAATTGTGCAGTGGAACACTCGCGGGCTACTAAACAAACAACATTGGCTGAAAGGTGAAAATTTCCCTGATTTTGATATCCTTGTGTGCCAAGAAACCTTTTTAAAACAACATTTAAACTTTAACATATCTGGTTATATCACTTACAGAGAGGATCGTCCCCTCCCCACTAAAGGTGGTGGACTTATTATTTCCCATAAAAAAGATCTTTCTAGCTCCAGAATCAACCTTCAAAATCAATATAGCAATGACATTGAAATCATGGCAGTCAATTTTGTTTCTCCACCTTCTAAAAATACCATAATCAATATTTATTCCCCTAAGGGCAGATTTTCTGAAACCTGGCTCAATAGTTTAGTTGATCAACTTATTCCACCATTTGTTATTATGGGAGATTTTAATATCAACCATCAATCATTGGGATCCTCTAATAATTCTGTCGATGGTGAAAGGGTGGTCGACTGGATTGTTAGTAATAACTTAAATATTCTCAATACCCACCTACCTACTAGAATTTCAAATAATTCCTCTTCCCTTTTAGATCTTTCCATAGTGTCCCCAGATTTATATATTTTTGCTCACATAAAATTATCAAGATCCTTTTGATAGCGACCATCTTCCTATACAAATTTTAATTAATAATAACAACCCCATTGATGTCTCATTTCGTGAAGTTATCCTCTGGAAAGATATTGAAAAACATTTTAGTTCAAACCCTTCAACTCCCCACATATTCAGTCCTATAGAGATTTTCAGGAATTTTGCTCAACTTTAGTCAAGAAAAATTCGAATGAAATTAAAATCAAGACTAAGAAATTTGGCCCTTGGTGGAACAGCCAATGCAGCCTCTTGCAGGGTCAGAAAAGAAAATTTTTGAGGATAGCTCGCAAAACTTTAAACTTAACAGCCTGGATTCAATTTAAAAAAACTTCATCAAACTCAGAAACCTGGTAAAAAAAACTTAAAGAGAGACTTTTGGAGCAATACATGTGAGGAAGGAGCAGACTCAAAAAAAATCTTTAAAATTATTAACAGTATACATAATAGAACCAATCTACCTCCTCAAAATAATCTAATTATTACCTCTAACAATAGTACAGTATCTGACTCAGGCATACAATCTAACCTTTTTGCTCAACACTTCTCTGATCAAAATGACACGGTTCCTATCCCTTACACTTTCACTGAGAGTGATTACAATTCAGAATATAATAAAAATTTCACCCTCACCGAAATTCAAAACGGTATCAAATCACTAAAAAACACTTCTCCAGGAAAAGACCAGATTAGTGCAAAATTTTTAAAACTCCTCCCACTTTCTTACATTGATACTCTATTAGGACTTTTCAACGGCATCTGGAACTCCAATGAATTCCCATACGAATGGTCGGTTTCAAAAGTTATCCCAATCCTCAAACCTGGGAAACCTTTACAGGATATTTCCTCTTACCGTCCCATTTCGCTTACTTCAGTTTGCTGTAAACTTTTCGAAAAAATGTTGCTTTCACGTATCATCAGGTTTACTGTCTCCTCAAAATTCCATAACAACCTTTAGGTTTCATTCCTCATAAAGACTGCAACTATGCACTGTCCTTAATACACCATAAGATAACCTTGGCAAAAAACGAAAACAAATACTGTTTTTTTATTAAACTTGACATCACGGCAGCATACGATACAGTGTGGAGAGACGGGTTAATGGTAAAAATTCTTAGCCTAGGCATCAGAGGCAAAGCTGCATTCTTCTTCCACCGTTTCCTAAGCAATAGGAGTATTTTTGTTGCCTGAAGGAACTCTGTCTCTCAACCCTTTCCTTGTAATCTAGGAGTCCCACAGGGGGCGTGTACATCTCCATTTCTGTTTTCCATTTACATGCAGGACATCTTCGAAGTCATCCCTGATAAAGTTGATTGTTTAACTTATGCAGATGACATTTTTATTCTTCACAGTGACAAAGACCTCAACAGATTAATTTTTAAAATTCAGTTAACCCTCAATAACATAAATGATTGGTGCAATATCTGGAAATTAAGTATCAACCCTTCAAAATGTGAAAGTATTAATTTCTCAAACAAAATGGTGAAAACTTCAAATTGGTTTCACTTCAATAATCAACCTATCCCCACAGTCGACAATATTAAAATTCTGGGCATTATTTTCTCTACAAGTCTAACTTTCAAACATCATTTCAACAACTTAAAGAAAAAATCTATTAAAAAACTTAATGCCATCAAAGCTATAGCTTCTAACTCTTGGGGCACTAGGACCTTCCATCTCATAAAAATAGTTAACTCTGTTATTAGAAGCTCACTTGACTATGGTTGACCGATTTTCTTAACCTCCTGTAAGTCTGATTTACAAAAACTCGAAATCATCTACAATCAGGCTATCAGGATTGCAACTGGTCTTCCTCGCTGGACTCCAATTCCAGTTCTCCTACAGGAGGCAAGGGTTTCTCCTCTGTTTTATAGGCACCTCTTTTTAGCTCAAAATTTTTATCTCAAGCAGTTTGCATGTCCTAAATCTGATCTCCCAAATATTTTTTCGAATCTAGCCAAAGTGAACCGTCTTCAACGTCCCATTACCCTGGGAAAACACCTCAGCGACCTCGCTGTCAAGTTAGGTATCAACACAAATTACATTCTCTCCAAAGAATTCCCGAGCCCTAAAAACAACAAGTTCCGAATACATTCACATAGCTATCCTTTTCAGTCCAAAGATCTCTCGGATTCCACAATTGCTAAACTTTTCTTAGAATATAAAAACCAGTTTAGTGTATCCACAGTTTTTATCTCAACAGATGCCTCAAAAACAAATAGCTCATGCAAAATCGCTGCCATTGACTTTGCTAATAATAGTACTGTTTCAGGTAGTATTTCAAATATAAACAGCATTTTCACAGGTGAAATTCTGGCTCTTATCCTAGCAGTGATTTCTTATGTTAATTCAGATTCTTCATACGTTATTTTCTCTGACAGTTTATCCACGATTTCGGCCCTTCAGTCAATAAATCTAAAATCCAATAGTGCAATCATTACTCTTCATAACCTTATTGTCTAAATGTGACCTGTGTAAAAGCCTCGATCTTGTCTGGACTCCTGGTCACAAGGGCATCTTGGAAAATGAAAGAGCAGACATTGCAGCTAGATTGGCCCCAGACAAAGTTATCCTTGAACTGGTTTCACTGGAAGATATCTCTCAGACCTTAATAATCATTTCCTTTAAAGAAGGCCTCAAGTTCTGGATCGATAGTAAATACTCCTCATCTTTTAGCCATTTGTCATCTGTTAAAGCAAAGCACCTGCTTCTCCCACCTAATAGGAAATTTGATGTCTTGCTATCTCGTTTTCGAACGAGATCTTTCCCAACAAATTCTAAACTACATAATCTAGATCCTAATATTTCACCTGACTGCCCTTTATGTAAAGTTCCGGAAACTATTGATCATGTGATTCTCTCGTGTGATCGATACAATTTATCTAGAGATCGGTTCAGAGAAAAAATGGGGATTCATCCACTCTCATTTAGTTGGATTTTTGATCTGTCCGAAAGAGCTTCTTTTAAGACGTACGCAACGATCAAATTCATAAGTGATATCCTAAAAATTCTCCAACCTTAGGTCTTTTTTCGTGTTTTTTTACAGGGTTTTTTCTCCTCCCGGATGACTGAGATGAAGCAGCCTTTGGGCGAGCACATATCTCATTTCAACCAAATCAATCAATCAATCAATCAATCAACAACAATAAAAAAGGTAATTGAAGTAGAAGTACATAAACTACTTTTCAATCAATTGAATTAAAATTAAATTTTCAAGACTGTAAATTTCTGCATTTAGTATGGAATTTGTGCAAAGTATTTTTGTTTGTGCTTTTATTAATCCTTTTTTAAACTTATGCGTGACTTAAATGTTATATTCCCGATGGTTAGTTACTATTCCTTTGAAAAACAAGAATGATGCTGCTGACGCAATCTTAAATTTCATAAATTCTTCAGAGAGGGAATTGGGTGTTAAATGTGTACGACTAAGAACAGACTCTGGTCTTGAGTTTGCTAATCAAAAATTAGATTCTGCTTTGTATACGTTAGGTATAAAACACGAGTTCTCAAATACTTATTCGCCTGAAATGATGGGTGTGTGTGAAAAAGTAAATGGGGACGCGTTAGACGCGGTTCGTACTTTGTTAGTAACATCTAAATTGAGTGCTGGATTTTGGGCGGAAGCTCTGCAGTATTACACACATGTAAGAAACCGAGTAGTTCATACGGTTTATCCAAACTCGACTCCTTACGAACGTTTCTACGGTAGAAAACCGAACGTGATTCATTTTCGTGTATTCGGGTGTCTAGGTTTTGTACAGATTCCCAAGGTAAAATGCACAAAGTTACAACCCACGTCAACTAAGGGTATTTTGGTCGGTTTTAGCGATAAAACAAAGGGTTATCGTATTTATGATCCCATTTCAAAGTCAGTAATACAATATAAACATGTAAAAACAGACGAGTCAATTATGGGAATTGATGAGGTTAAAACTAAGAGTTTAAGAAGACTCCATTCAGAATTTCACATCTTGAAAATCGTAATGTTATTCCTATGGAGAATATTCGCAAGTCAATTACCGACACAATTTTAATAAAAGGTTACTAGTTTTTTGTATCATTGTAAAGAACGAAAGGAGTAGATTTCATAACAGTAATTTGTTTTGTGAAAATCACATATTTAGTATTTTTAATAATTTTTGAAGTTTGTAAAAAATTGAGTGCGCGTTAAGTTCTAACTTTAACGTAACACAACTCTCTAACGAATAAAGATAGAGCAAAAATTCTTTCACTCGTAAACAGAATATACTTTTCCACATCGATTTAAATTGTTATAAAAATTTTAATGTAAATATTTGTATTTTTTAGAAATTTTCAACGAAAAGTTACACAGAAATGAAATGTACATTTACAGCAACCCTATGACCTAATGACGCTGTTATCTGTCGCTCTGCAGGGGTCAATTAGCGTGGTGTGGCTGGCCCCTGATTCTAAGAAAGGGGGGAACTTCTCCCGGGGCTTAGTTTGGCTGTGGAGTGTAACATCTGCTTTTTGGAGCAGGGATCTTCTTACAGGTCTAGATTTTTGCATTTTGTCAATGAGTTCGGCTGGGTTTTATGAAAGGACTTCTGAAGAAACGCATTCGGCGGCTGGAATTTCGAGAAGATAAACTGTGATTTGGTCAATAGGGGAATTTCATAGTAGTATTTATATACCAAACAGGACATAGGTTTAGTGCTTCTTGGACAAAGCTATTATACGTAATACCTTTCTTATAAACAAAACGCGCAAACTAAAACAAAACTCTATTATACGGGTTATTGTTTTTAATAAAAAAACTGTATATAATTTTTATTTGTCTGTATTACATTATTGCATTATTTATTAATATTAGTGCAAACCTTACTTGTTATTCTCTTGTGTAATTACATTTTTGTTTTTCGGGTACCAACCAATTTGTTATCGATATTGAAGTTTTCAAACAATTACTTTTATGTTTTTTTTTATGAGTGCTAATTTTTATTTAGCGTGAGAAAAATATATTTCGTTTTGTCGCCAATACTACTTTTCTTGTATTCAATATTGGGGAAAAGTAATTTTTTTGATAAGTTTAGCAATATAATAGGAAACACACAAGGCCGGATTACCAATTAGGCAAAGCAAACGGGCCTTGCAGCTTCCAAGTGGCCCCTTAGAATCATTTTTCTTTTGTTTTAGAATAACATTAACTTCAAGTTTTTTTTTAAAACTCAATTTTAATAAAAATTACTTTTAATTCAAAAATGATAATTAAGAAAAAAATAAGAAGAAAAATTTCGTCTGAATAACCAATAGACATCGGAATATTTTCAACATGCCCCTCCCCACTGCACTAGTATTGTTCTTTGATGTATTTTATGGCATTCTAATTAATTCGACACATTATCTTTAAAAATTGTATGCATATTAGAAAAATAGTTCATGGCTGCATAAGAATATGGACATTTTAATTTTTTTTTTTTGGCCCCGATGCTGAAAGTAACTGCTGTATCCGTTGAGCGAAGACATTTTTAAATAAACTATTAATTACGGTTATCCTTATAGACTTGGTGTTGCCTTGTGATATATATTTTTTGTATTGGTTTATTAAGTTTTTAATGTTACTTTTCACAATTTTGTGAGGATATGAGATCTCCATTGTGTTGGATTTTCGGGCCTCTGATCCAATACGGTGTCATACAATATCATAACATGTATATCCATTATGGAAATTATATTTTAAGATTTTTATGACTATTAGTCCTACTTTTGAATATTAGTCCTTTTACTCAACTATTAGTCGTATCAAAGATTAACTTTGAAAATCATATACAAAATTTTGAAGTATTTTCCATCTTCGTGACGCATTCAGAAATGACTTTAGAATTACAATAACATTTACTGTGCTATTTTCGCTTCGAATGCATGTCCTCATTTACGAATTTTTATACATCATTATTAAGATAAAAGTAAACATCCTATAAATGGTTGTTCTGGTAAATAACTATAATTAGTTGTAATAGTTGCAGTACTGATTACATATTTTAAAGAGTGAGGGTATCTGAATTTTTAATAGTATTATACGAGCACTTAATTAAAGATTATTAATCTGAGTTACCAAACTGTTTTAAATAATTCAAACAAAATTCGTGATTATAACTACCCCAAGAACTATTGTCTCTATCTTTATATATTACCCCAACCATCAACCATGTCTTTTTTAGACAATCAGCTCAAAAATCGTCCATCCATTTTCACCTGTTTGTAGTCATAGGACCCAGGGGACCCCTAACCTTATCTGTTTTTTCATAGTATTCACTGAACATAGAGAAAAGAGGGTGCACTGAGAGAAGCTAGTTAGTTGAATGGACACATTAAAAAAATTTAAAAAACAATAACAACAACACAGATTTAGATTCATTTCTTTGGTCAGCCTTTTGGCTATGTCATTTCATTTGTTACCATATCATGTTGTCTTTATTGAAAAACAGCACAACCTTTAGTTGTCTTATAATTTTATCTGTGGTTAGTTATGATAGTTAATTAGTTCGGATTCTAAGTCGTATGGTGTATTGTGTCAAAGGCCAGATTTAACAGAACAGCTTCAAAGGGAAAAGACGGACAAATTCCTTGCACAGCTAAATTTGTCAGAGGAGCAAAAGATGGAATTGCTAGATAACACTTCTACTCAATCTCAGAGCTCAATATGGTTCGAAGAAAGAAGAAAACGTTTGACAGCGTCAAATTTCGCATCAATTTGCAAGATGCTTCCAACTACCAACTGTGCAAGAATTGTCAAAAATCTTCTTTACAGCAACTTTGAAAATTCAGCCACTAGATACGGGAAAGCAAACGAATCAAAGACGGTAAAAGCCCTAGAAATGCAGATGAATATAAAAATTGAATCGTGCGGCTTATTTATTGACAGTGAATTTCCATTCCTAGGAGCATCTCCAGATGGCATCGGTGCAAATTCTGAGGGTATTGTTGAGATAAAGTGCCCTCTAACGAGCCAAGATAAACACCTAATGCAATATCTTCGCTACGGTTGGCATCTACTGATCCCCCATAAGGATGAGGAATCAATCCTTTCAATTAATCGGAAGCACGATCACTTTTATCAAATTCAGGGTCAATTGCATATTGCCCAAAAAGATTACTGTCTTTTTGTTGTGTGATCCCCTATAGGCATGGTAATAGAAAAAAATGTAAAAGAAGATGCATTTTGGAAGGAGCAAATGGAATCCCACCTTGTAAAATTCTACAAAAACTGCATTCTTCCAGAACTTATCGATCCGCGTCACCCCAGATCTATGCCCATAAGGGAGCCCCAATATTTTGTGGATGCACAGAATTTAAAACTACAGAAAAAAAAAGAAATAAAAGAAATATTTGAATATCCCTCTGACAACCGCCTGCACCTCAAAATGAGTTTTTATCTTCGACACTCATTGGAATATTTGCTTTTACTAACAATCATTTTTACAAATTCCCTCACAAGTACTGTACTCCAATATATGTTTTTTCTTCAGCACAAAGACCGGAACCTGCTTCTACTGACATCTAACACTTTTTAAATACGAAAACTCATTGCCAAAAGTGATTATTCAAATAATCATACATTTGCCCTTTGACAAATGCTGTACTCCAATATATAGTTTTTTTTCAACATAAAAACCAAAACCTGCTCCTCCTGACATCTAACACTTTTTTAAATGCCAAAACTCATTGCTAAAAGTGATTATTCAAATAATCATACATTTACAATTCCCTTTGACAGGTGCTGTATTCCAACATACGTTTTTTCTTCAACACAAAGACCAGAACCTGCTCCTCCTGACATCTATTTTTTTATGCCGAAACTCATTGCCAAAAGCGATTATTCAAGTAAACATATTTTTACAAATTACCCTGACAAGTACTGTACTGGTATATGTGTTTTTTCTTCAACACAAAGACCGGAACCTGCTCCTCCTGACAACTAACTTTTCTTTTATACCAAAACCCATTGCTATCAGATCTAAAATGATAATTAAAAAAATAAGAAAGAGAGCGAAATGAATCGAATGAGCGAAATGAATCTGAATAACCAATAGACATAGGAATATTATAGAGTTAACGATAAGCGCACAAAATAAAAAAGCAAAAAAAGCAACACCAGGAGAACCTTCTAAAACCTTCACCAAAAGTAGTTTCAGATAGACAGGGGCACAAACCCTCCAAGGCAACTAAAAAAAAAAAGACAATTGAGCATAACACAAAAAAGACACTTATACAAAAAAAATATCCTCGTTTCAATGACCCCTTTTTCGGAATTAGCAACCTCCAAAACGTGTAGAAAACACCAAAATATGTATTTCGAATTTGCGACCTCATCACAATTACTTTCATTACCTTATATTTCTTTTTTGATAATTGAAAGTAAAAATACGTCATTTTTAATTAAGCTACATTTTATTATCGATCAAGATTGGTGCAAAACGCCTTTGAATTTCCTGTGTAATTCCATTTTTAGTTTTCGGATACCATCCAATTTATTATTTATCTAAGTTTTCACACGATTCCTATGTGTGCTATTTTTGTTTAGCGAAGCTTCTTTAAGTAATTTTCAAAGTTCACAGTCAATATTACTATTCGTCTTGTGCATCCAATATTCTACTATTGGGAAAAAGTCATTTACTGATAAGGTAAGAAATTGGAAACATACACATGCATGTGGTCAGAGCCCACTTCAGTAGGCAGTTTTTTCCCTTATTGCCTTGGATTCTTCTTTCGCCTGAAACACAACGCTCCAGACAAAAACCCCTTCAGCGATTTTCACCCCCCTCTCCTCAAACCCCCTTCAGGGAAGCGCTGTCATAGTGGGGGGCCAATTTAGCCTGAATAGACACAGTCAATCGTATTCATTACAGCGAAAGGCGATAAACTGCATATTATGGTCCATCTGGATTTCGGAAAATCTAGAGGGTTGACTTGGAGATTCCAAATGGCGTCCTCTTAAGTACGCTGACAAGACCTAAAGACTTTATTGAGGATTCTTCTGATGATTTAAACGAGTCGGATGATGATTCAGTTAAAAGTGTAAATAGAGAATCCTATCCGCAATTAAAGTTAGACTCAAAAAAATTGTTAGTGATCTTAACAATTGGACACGAAAAGAGGAGAGAAAAATTAGAAGTGAGCGAAAATACTTTTATTATGAAGCACCGGACGGTACGCGTTGCAAATCTATAAACGAGGTGAGAAATTACGTCACTAAATTTGGAATTTCTTTAGATGAGGATTTATTTAATTTTGAACCTATCAATAACGATGAAATTGTTATGCCAAATGAAACTTCTAACTCTGAGGAGGAACGGGAGTATCTGTCTTATTTTGTTGAGATTCCACAAAGTTTTAATCAAGTTAAAAATTCAGATTTTCGTGATGAATGGGAAAAATCGATGAATGAAGAACTGAAAACTATTGAGGAAAGGGACATTTGGGAAATTGTACCCAAGCCAGAAAATTGTAATAAAATAACGTCTAGATGGGTGTATAGCTTATAAACTAAGGTTGATGGTAGTGTAGATAAATTTAAATCAAGATTAGTTGCTACGGGCATAAGCAAAAGTACTTGGTGAGAATTATTCTTCTACTTATTCTCCTGTAATAGACTTTTCTCTTGTAAAAATGTTTTTTGTACTTTTAGTGATAATTGGTGATTGGAAACATATGCATTGTGACGTTAAAAATGCTTATCTTTTCACAAACAATTGTACTTGTCACAAACAATTGAATCAATTGGGCTCGTTCAATCTCAGCATTGTCCATGTGTGTTTCAGCTTAAAGACGAATGTCTAATTTTATTGTATGTAGATGATTTGGCAATATTTGGAAGAACTGATCAAGTTTTGAATGATGTGTTTATTCATTTGAATGATTGTATGAAATTAAAAATTTGGGACGCATTGTAACCTTTTTAGGTGTTCAGTTTCAGAATATCTGCGGAAATATTTACATGCATCAAAAACTTTACATTGATAAACTTTCTAAAAAGTTTAACGTTGATGCAACTATTCCTGTTACAACTCCTATGGAAAGCAACCTTGTAAGTTCCAGTTGTGAAAATGGTTGTGAAACTAGTTTTCCGTTTAAAGAGTTACTAGGTAGTTTATTGTATCTTGCTAATCGGACAAGATCAGATATATTGTTTCCTGTTATTTATGTAGCTCAGTATTCTGCGAAACCAAGTGAGTTTCATTGTAGTTTACTTTTGAGAATTCTGAAATATGTTACTTGTGTGGCGGTTACCACACGCACGCAACCTCAATCAATCATCCACTCGCTAGAGGGCGCAGATTTACCTCTGCGTTCCTACCAGTATCCTGAATAACATCGGAAATAGTAGTATATAAGCCGAGGTAACTCATCTCTACCTTGAGGATCCTTTTGGTAGACTGTGGGTTACTGAGGCCGCTACACTTGTACTAAGGATTATTGTATTAATTTATCTAATGCTAATTCATATGATTTGATTATGTATTCAGATGCTTCATGGGCCACTGCCGTAGACTCCCGACGATCCATTAGTGGGTATATTTGATCTATAGGAGGTGTATTTTTAGGTTCGCAATCGTGCACACAAAAGTGTATTGCTAAAAGCACGATGGAGGCGGAGTTTGTGGCACTAGGACAGTGCAGCTACTGAAGTTTATTGGTTGTCAAAAATTATGAGAGAGTGTAACTTATTCTTTTCAAATCAAGTTCCTATTGTTTTCTGTGATAACAAAGCTACCATTTTCTTTTCAGATAATGTTATTGTAAACAATCGTACAAAACATAAGGATGGTTGTTTGGGTCAAAAATATCGATTTTCCTTTTTTTTTTTTTATTCTGGTTATCTTTAGCACCAAGATTATCGATTTCTGTTTAGTAGTGTTCTTTTTATAAGCATTTTCGAGAAACTTTTAATATCAGTTCTTACCTAAGCCTTACTTTTCTTTTGCATTTCCTGAAATATAAGGTTTTTCAACAGTTAGGTCCATTTTTCTCAGGAACTATAAAATATATCAACTTATTTTGTTTTGTTATTTCTTCCCCATTAATAGCTCTTTGATTTAAACTGAGGAATTTTAAATATCTCTGCTTAAAAAAAATTATTTAATCTAGCGATTAAAGCAAAAATTAAATCAATTTGTAGAATAGTTGAGATCATAGATATCATAGTTAAAGTATTAGATTGGTTGATCACGTGACCTCCAATGCTAACGACGGGACGCGCATGGAGGCATTTTAAGAGGGCAAAATTGCCAGTGTTGCTGCTACTTTAAGGAGAAAAATAAGATTTAATTCTAAAATTTAAAAAAAAATACTAGAAAAGGATTTAAAGTCACTAAAAAGATTCCAAAATGCAGCTAGTATTTTTACTATAATTTTTTGTAATTTTAGAATTAAATGGTATTTTTTCATAGTATTTTTCTCCTTAAAGTGGCAGCAACACTGGCCATTTTGCCCTCTTATTTGGCCTCCGTGCGCGTCCCGTCGTTAGCAATGGAGGTCACGTGATCAGCCAATCTAATACTTTAACTATGATATATATGGTTGGAATGCAGTAAGCGAATCGTTATTTTTTCTATAATGCAATGCAATGGAAAAAATAAACTTCAGACGATTTTTCTGAAAAACTAGTATTTTTGCGATAGGTATCTTTTCGCGTACATTGCGATATATTCTTCAAGAGAAGCATACAAATCTAGGTTTATTCATGTCCCATTTGACGCCCCAGTTTCTGTCAAATTAAACCCCCCACTGTGTTATTATTTATAAATGATCCAACACAGAACCACGTGTATTTCCCCACAGAATTTAACATATAATATCATAATCTATGATATGTCTTCGACCTGAAACTGTAGTTTAATTTCTGAAAACTTTTTATTTAATACTTTAAAAGTGTGAAAAAAGATACACTTTTAACTTACTTTGTATTCTCCAAAACAACAATTCTTTAATATTTTTTATAAACCTTTTTACACAGTTCTTTTGCGTGCAAGAATATATGCTTTCCCCAGAAATGTGAGAACTTCATCATTTACAAGGGAAACAATTTTGTGCAAATTCAGGTTTACTTCACGCATATTGAAAAACAATACTTGTAAAGCACCTCCAGGAGATGGCAATATAGCGCCCCTGTCATTTTGTTCTTCAGTACAATTCAGTACAACGAAATTCATATGCGATAATTTAAAAATATACTAAACTCATTCCAAGTTACTGAAACCGTCTATTTCAAGCAAACACAGCCTTCTTAAAATGCAACAAAGTCAATTGAAGAGCTTAGTGGAAGAACGTGCTAAGTGACATTTTTGAAAAAAAAATGAGATTTTTGTGTCAATGAACATATTACCAACTTCTTTAACGATAACAAATTTCCCCTTTTTCATAAAATTTAAATATAGTATATATTTTACGCTTTACAAGTTCCGTTTTCAACAGTCCTGAGTGCAAACGAAAAACTTTGAAGCTCATTTTCTTGTTTTCACTTTTTTGTCACTTCGAACGTTCTTCCACTAAGCTCTTCAATTGAGTAGTTACATAAGATTTGACATCTTTTTTACTGCCATTCCCATAAACAAGAAATGAAAATTTTGTTTACATTACTCAGGGCAGTAACCATTAACCCTGTGGAGAAGGGTGAAAAAATGAAAGATCTGTTTATTGCAGACTTGATATCTTTTACAGCAGTTTCAACTTAAAAAGTCAAATTTGACTGATACGTAACTTTTTTAGCACACGGGGCAATATCTGTTTATATTGCTTGGACATATTTTAAAAAATAGCTACATTTAATATATGACCAAGTACAATAATTACAGAACAATAAGCTTTGTTTAAAATGTTTGTAGCAATTTTTAACTTCCACACTACGTTTATGATGGACATTTTCTTATACTGCAGGGATAGTTTTTTATTAATGAAATTATGTTATAAAAATATAATGTACTCTTATAATTAGTATTTTAAATATATTTGTTACAAAATATATTTCAAAGAAAATTTTTATGTATGGCAATTTTCATTTTCTATAAACAAGTACTAATTTTTTTTATAAAAAAATCATAATAATGATAATTGAATTATCATTCAAACTTTTCCCTATCTACACGGTAAACCTTAACAAACGACCATCAAAAAACAAATCCTTACCTCCCACAAAAAACTCCAAACAGCTAGTAACGAGTCAGAAGAAAAGCATTACGGGAATCTATCAGATTTGAGAGAAGCTGATGCTCATGAGAAGAGGCTGAAGAGCAAAGAGATTTGATAGAGAGGGATGCG
>JAFNEN010001688.1:0-22594 GCA_019343175.1 Oedothorax gibbosus | reverse complement strand
TGCGATGTACTTAAACAAAATACGAACTTACTAGCAAAATTCGACTTTTTTGTAATTAATCTTTGTAAAGTCAGACACTGTTGCAAAGATAATATGGTGTTCACGTTATAGAGGAAATATATTTGACTGGAAGACAGTTTAGAGCTTCGCTTAAAAATAAATAGAAAAGTTAATAGTTTTTTCCACGTAAAAAGTTCGAACAAAATATTGAAAATATTAAATTTTGCAATGATATTATTTTTTTATTAAGGAAAAAAAAACATTTACAAAGAATACTTTTAAACTTTAGTCATAAGAAAGGATGTCACTCGGGTGGGGGGGGGGGGGTTCGAATTTGGCAAAGCGAACGTGAATAAGCTTCTATTAAAATGAATTATTAATAAATTTAACTGTGTTTTCATTTTGAATAAAAACAGTTTGGAATTTAGGAAAAATATCAAATACATATCTTCCAGATTCTTTATTATTTGGACATTGAAAAGGAGATACATGGTAGCTTGGGTAATTGAAATTTTTTTTCCCATGGAGTCTCACTATTGTTAGAATTAAGTAGCCTTATTTTTTTCATTTTAATTGATTAAATTGCCTGAGTACCAAATATATAAGAGTGGTTCGATTTTATAAGGAATACTTTAATATAATAAAGGGTTAAGGCGTTACAGCGTATAAATATCACTTTTTCTACTTATTTAAAGACTAACTAAAGTTATATTGATTTTTTTTCGCATTTTTTTTAATGTTTTAAATTTGTTAGAACTGGATTGGATCATTTTAATGGATGGTTTTAGTTTCAAAAGTTATCAAGGTCAAACACCAAAATATTATTCTTTATCCAACAATTTTTAGCTAATGTTCAACGTGTTTGAGATTAGTAAATGCTTCTTCTTAATAGCCAATCAAATCACCTGCAGAATTTTAATAGGCAACCCGCGATGAAGCTACAGAATAATTTCAGACTGCCATAGTTTATTTAGTTAAAATTTGCATCCAATCCTCATCAACTCCTAACCCAACCTTCCACCCCACGTTCCTTTTAATAATCCTCTAAATATGCCTCTTCCACGACAGTCATTAATTTGAAGCTTTCACGATGATCATTATAATTAAGAGTCATTTCAGCCCGTGCTTTTTATTTCATTCAAGTAAATCGAGTCGGGATGGGCCTGGGAAATTATTCCATTCGATTGGTCGTTGAGGATCTATTCGCTTATGCAAGACAGCAACCTCAACTAGTTTTCGATATCGTGACCATTTCCGATGCTATATTATTCGATTTCTGACGAGGTTTTTTGTTGGATTTACATAAGAACTGCCTTAAAGTGGGCAATAGAGGGGGGAATATGATGGGTTTTTTCTATTCTCTGAATGGAACAAACCCAGGCTTGGCCTGAGGCTCCATCTCCATGGGTTTCTGCTGTAATTATAGTAAAGAAACAGTTCCTTCTGATAAAGACTCTGAATGCGATTCTGGCTAATACACGGTAATTAGGGAGTCCTCTGTAGATATTAGACAAAGCTGTCAATATAATTGCATTACACCGGCGAAATGAGATTGTTGTGCATCGCATTCAATGGTTCCTCCCCGCTTCGTATGGCTGCGGAAAACGGATCTCTTGAGCTATTAACCCAAACCATGCACAATGCTGCTTTCACGCCGCATTCGTTTAATGAGACGCCGTTTCCCACATCGTGGAAAAAGGTATTTAGCCCTGGGTGACGTTTTTAGGGTATTTTGTGAGCAAAAAAAATTGGCTATAAGTTCGCTAAACCAATAACGAGAAATCATTTACAAGATGCATGTTTAATAATATGGATTCGAGTTTTCAGTTATTCATTGGAGTCGATTAACAATAACTTAGAGCAATGAGAATCGTAAGAAGACCTGAAGCATGACAATCGTCATAGGTATTATTTACTAGGAAGTGTTTGATGTCGATTATTGGAAAGGTTTTGATTTGGAAGCAACTTTAATTACCTTTGAAAGAAATGCTTTTTCAGTGTTATACGTTTGACCTAATTCTACATGTAATAGGTTGTTTTGGATACACATGTTATATTTATAGATTATTTTACTTCGCGAGTGTTAGAAAAAATACCTGGATACCTTTTATAAATTAAAGGTTAATGGATCGCTTGGTAAAGGGTTTTGGAGATATGTTGTTCGGGTCCAGTATTTAAAAAAAATGTTAAATTTCTACAAATAATTTTATTCATCAAATTTATTAAAAAATTAATATATCAATTTTAGCATCTATGGTTCTCGTCTCTGATTAATTAAAAACTGCAAGTTTTAACTTTGCTAACTTGTTAAGTAGAGAAATTGTGAACAATGGCAAATAATTTGTTAGTGTAGCGTTATTCCAAGTGAAATCAATCCAAAATTTGATTTTGATTATTTAGTTAAATCTTATGGTGGTAGATCTGTATGGTAGGGTAATCTATGTGCGTAAGTTAAATAGAAAACACGAAGACCAGCATGCATTGCAAAAAATAGAAACTACAGAAAGTGCTGGAACATACGTAGTTTAAAAATGCCAAGGAGTTAAAAACCAACTCTTCCAACAATTCAGATTTGAGCCCATTAGACGAGAAGCCATTACATCAAACTCTCCGCCCTCTAGGACATAAATCGAATTGCCGTTTTGATCGCTGGCCTTTTATTCAACTAAAACTGAACAATTCTAAATCAAATTAGTGTTTCCCTTACCTCTGGTAAGTTCTCTTTTGAAAAATTCATTACATAAATAACAACACTCGCAGCAGCAGAAAGAGAAACAGATCAAATGCACTGCACCTATGAATCAATTTGAAGTGGCTTCCTCCTGAAAACCGAATTGGATGTCCGAGGCCTTATTTAAAATTCATGAAGCCGCATTTCACTCATGACTCATAAAAAACGGCTCTAAAGTTTGACGGAGCAGCCTGACCCTCCCTAGGTTCGAACTCATTTGCAAATGGCGAGCGGATCGAGCCAAAAAAGTCGCCGTAAATAATAATCTTGCCATCGTCTTTGAAGCGCTCTTATTTGGCTCCCCCGGACTCCGGAGCATGATCCAATAAACATAAAGAGGGCCATTTCATCCGATGGACGGACTCCCATGCTTTAATGCCGTTTCAGGAGATTGCGGGACGGGGAACTGCAAAATAAAGAAGCCACCTCTGTCCCTTTTTGAAAAGGAGACTTTTATGTCAAATGCCTGTCCATCCGCCGTAACAGCTTTTCCGATTAGGGCCCATATCGACGAGGCCTTATTTCGAGGTACGAATCCAGAACACACTTTTCGGTGCGTTGCAATTGTACGCCGATTGCTTCGTTGAATTTCCTCGACGATTGCTTCATTGAATTCATTGATTTCGAAATGGCTACATTGTCATCCATTTCTTGTGCTTTTGTAATCAAACGGAAAACTAAATTACGTCCATTAAATATAAACAAATTGTTTGTTACAGTAGCTATCACCTAGAACCGTTTCCACAAAAAAATTATAAACCATAGAAACAAATCGCCAAACACAGGATTTAGTTTTAATTTTAACTTTTAGTTGACAAAATTACATTATTTTCACTAACTTTCTTTAGTACTTCTTCATTTTTTTATCATTAGTTAAATTAATTTGCAGTTCGAAGAATAATAATTTAGCAAATTGCTTTCTCTAAAGATAGAAGCGAAACTTATCATAACATAAGTTAACATTATATATTTTCAAAAAGGATTTACAATTTTTGAACAAAAAATCTATAATTTGCATCTTGACGTCTTTATGAAATTATGGAAAAATAAACGTTGAATTGTAAATTAAAAATAACCAGATTATTTATGCAAAAGAGAAATTAGAACTATCTCTGCATCTTTCTTAATACACATATAATAAAGCATAAAAAATTATATTCTGATATATACTATGACGCATTTCAAACTGATTTATATCAAACGAATAAATATTCGTTCAAGTTTTATTTTCATCTTAAATAAAGTTTCTCGTGCGTTTTACGAAGTGGCAACAGTTTAAATATGGAATAAAAATGGAATTATCTTGTTGATTAAATGGGTATTAATATTTTTAGTGTTTTATGTTTTAAATAGTACTTCTTTTTACTTCTAATTCAATTTTTTAAATGAAATTTTGAATGCGGCATGGAATGAATTTTTGCTAAGACTATTGAGTCTAAAATATGGAAGAGGCTAGAAAAATAAGCGGGTTTTAGGAGACATAATTTTAAACTTATATTAAAAAAAAGTTTGCAGAATTTTCCCAGGTTTTTGACAAAATATGAGAGATAATCCTATGAATTAACGTCATTAGAGTCCTAAAAATCTCCTTCAGGACAGGGTTTTAGTCAAATTTAAAATCTACAATATCAGAGCACGTCCTCCTATCGATGCAGTATTTATTTATCTCTACTATCCCTTCGAAACTGCCTTGGAGACGGACTTCGATCTCATGAAGATTAGAAACTGGAGGTCCCAAGCACAAAACAGAGCAGGATGGGAAAAACTTCTTAAGAAGGCCCACAACGGGCTGTCGGGCCAACTATGATGATGATGATGATCCCTTCGAAAGGAGCACCAAAAAAAAGGGGCTTGCATTCAAAAATAATTTTAATATATAAACATATATAAATATTTTTCGGTCTTGTTTAATCGGTGGCGAGAATATATTCCCTCCTGCAGAAGGCGCTAATTGAAGAAAGTGGTGGTATGCGAAACATCAATTTGTTGCTGGCCCTTGGCAGTGTCCATCTCGGTACGTGACAGGCACTTTGCTGATAGATCGGGCCGAAAGAGTTTACCTGGATGATGGAAAGAAGCTGCTTTTTGTGCTCGGAAGCCAAACTGTGCACGCAGGTCGGTCCACCAACTGCCGTAAATAATAAACGAGCTCCATAAATGTATTGCGCTTTCAACAGCAGCCCTTCTTGTTCCTTTATTCGAGATGGTCGTTCCGATCAAAAAAAAGCCCTTTATTCGCGCCGATTTGGATTTTATAACTTCAAGTAAAGAAGCTTCTTTCTGGTTAAATGTTATTGGCACAACTCCGATCGAGATTTGTTTCCGAGAGGGATTAAGTTTCTCGTCTCGCAGAACATAGATTTCGTTGGGGGGTAGTCTTTATACGGAGTATCGTCGGTCAAATGACAAAACCACGAATGTGCAGATTCTAGGGATTTGCGGAAAAATAAAACAGCTTCTCTGTTCAATCGGTTCTTTTTTTTTTCTCCGGTTTAATTGGGACTAGCTAAAAGTAACTGAAAACCGGTCCTTTGAAAAACCTGTTCCAGGTGCTTGGTTTGTTGAACGATTCCGGTTGTCAATTTAGGTTAGGTTTGAATTATCGTCGCACTAGAGCTGCAAATAGGGCTATTGGTGACGGGTGTCACCAATAATTTAGAACTACAATCATGTGACCAGTCGACACCTGAGTAGGCACCCAACTAAAACTTTTAATGGCGACATCGTACGCACCCCCGGGGACTTTGGAGCGTATTTTAACGTGTACTAACTGGTGCTACACTAGGGCTTTGGCGACGGAGTCGTAATTTAGAACCCCAATCATGTAACGAGCCGATACCGATTTTTCGACTTAAAAAATATCTCGAAGGTGTGATTTTCGAATACTTCCTGGAAAAACATAACAATCGCCAAAAAACGCCTTATCAGAGGAATGATTTATATTAAGGCATTTATAAACAATGAATTTTAAATTAAAAGTTACGTCTGTTTTTTAATTAAAAAATAGCACTTCCTGTGCTCCTTTCTTAAGATTTTTTGTTGCCGCGTAATGTGTCATAGGAATTCATTACCGGTGGCATAGTTCTTTGATGCCTCAGGGCATTTTCCTCAGAAAGAGTGTTTAATAAATAATAAACCTATATCATACAAATCCTTATGATATATTTTATGACGCCACATAATCCAGTGATTTATCTAGCGGCATTAAATTTTTCCTGTTTAGGGTGTCTGCTCGTCACTTGACTGTGGTTCTAAATTACGAAGCCCGTAGCCAATAGCCGTCGTGTAGCTCTAGTGCGACGATAATTCAAACTAACAATAACCTTCACTTTAGCCGGTTAACAATGTTTAATGAAACCGGATCTTCGTTTTAACCGGTTCAGCTAAAGAAACTATTTTTGACCATTTAACCGAAGCTAAAAACCGGATTAACTGTTTCGGGTTTTCCATCCCTGTGTCCAAAATAGTTTTTGCACATTCGCGGTTTTGTCATTTTACCGACGATATGTAATCAAATTGAAATTCCTTTGAGGGATCATCTTATTATCTTCCACCCTACGTTTATAACGGAAAAAGTGGAATGTATTATAATCGTTCAGTCCGTCTGACTGTCCGCCAACCACTTTCATAGCCCAACTACAAATGCTACGGACAAGTGTGATACGTCAAAAATTCAGCGCATCGAAATTAGAATACATTGAAAATTTCAGAAAAGAATTCGAATTCGAAGTACTTCAATTATTTTAAAAAACTGCAAAATTTAATGCTAATTTAAAAAGCATAGGAAGCCATTTTTATTAGAATTAAATCACCATTGCCATCGCAACAATCGCGCGAGAAACTTTAATTCTTTTAGACAATAAATTAAAATAAATTTATTTTTGCAACATCGATCAGTTTGAAATGACGTCAAATATTAATATATTTCACTAACGAGATTCTTTGTATGTGATATGAAATGTTTTCATTCTATTTAAAAACGAGGGAAAATTACATATTTATTCTTTGAAATATAAATTAATTTTTGCAAACGATAAGCAATAATTATTGAATTTTCGAAATAAAATAAATGAAACTAGCCATTTTTTTATTTTTACAGCATCATTTTACTAATTATTTTTTTTTTTAAACTGTAAATTAATTTAACAAACGATAAATAATAACTGAATTTTCGGAAGAAAGTTAATGTAAATGGGAAATTGTGGAGACTCAAAGATATTTATTAAAAAAATACATCATTATTCTTCGAACTTCAACAAATTTAGCAAACGATAAGATACTAATTGTTAAATCTGAAAAAGAAGAAGGATGATAATCGTTAATTTTGGCGTTTAAAAATGTTAATTAACTAGATAAAAGCCTGTTTGGCGAATTTCTTTCTGAGGTGTAAAAATAGTTTGTTTCCTGCTGAGCACAATTGTTGTGTGGAAGCGGTTTTAAGTGACAGATTCTGTAACAAACCTACTTGTTTGTTTGAAAAGAGGTACAATGCGTTATATTTTTTAAGCAGATGCAATTTGTCGTTTATATTTAAGCATTTATTAATTAATAATGACGTCTTAAAGACGAATGATATCTAATGGCGGGTCTCCAAACGAAAGTGCTTCTGTTTTTAACCTCAGGAAAAAAAAATAATTTTTCTAAGCCACATTTCTCCAACTGTATTAAATATTGTCACAGCTTACTGACTTACAGGTCTCTATAATCCCACTTTTTGAAATTGGCACGACTATTTTGTTGTAAAATTATTCATTGAAAATTAAAATATATATATTCAAACCAATTTGAAAAGCGGGATTATAGAGACCTGTAAGTCAGTTACATTCATCATATTAAAAATCGCTTGTAAAATATTTAATACAACCGGAGAAACGTTGCTTAGAAGATAATTTTCCCATTGGATTAACACCGAGGAACTTTTTGGTTTGGAGACCCGCGGTCATTTGGGCTTATACACCCTTAATGTAAAATTTTCCTTTTATCTTGTTATTTTTTTTAACTGATGGAATACAATAGACCTGAAGTCGCAGTGCTTGGCGAACTTGCCCCCCACCAAGAAAGTCATAAGTCGTAACTGATGGAATTTAAAAAATCATTTTATTTTGTTAGTTATATGTAGTGAGGGTGATAGGTAGGTTGAATGTTGTATGTTGATATGAAATGGGTTTTTTTTCACTATAATGTGAGGAGCAATAATAAATTTTTATTCTTTAACAAATAAATTTAGCAAACGATAAGGAATAGTTATTTAATTTCTATGAAAGAAAAATATTTTTTTTGTCTAAAATTTTGATATAGAACAAAATTGGCGCTTTATTAGACTTATGGGGGGATTATGTATGCAAGTGTTTCTACTTCTAATCGACATTTTTCTTGTTACAAACCTTATCGTTAAAGTTCATTTTCATTCTAAATATTTAAAAGGAAATATTGGACGAAATCTCTTTTTTTATTTATTTTATTTTCAGCCATTACTGTAACACCACATTTCTTAACTTCGACATTAATCTGCACGATTTCATTGTTCAGTTAAATGTATCGCGATTCCCCCAAGGTAGCACACCAAAACGTGGGCCCAAATATTAAAAAAAATATTTTGGGCCGACTTTGGGTGTCAATTTTGGGCCACAAAAAATGGACCCCCCGAAAAATATTGTACGACGCCCCTTTTTAAAACGACTTTGGGCCCAAACATTTATCAACGTTTTAATGTCGCATATCGACTTTGGGGGCCGAAATAAAAATGCCCCCCTTTTTCCGATATTGTACTACATCGGTTAAACGACATTGATCAACATCGAAATATTGACATTGGCCGCATAAAAATGGCCCCCCTACAAATATTGTACAGGGTTCGTTTTTTAACGACATGGCCAACTTTTAAATTAAAAAGCCCAAAATAAAATGTCGAAATTTTTTCGACTTTTTGGCCCGACATAAAAATTTGAAAAAAACCTTTGGGGGAATATTTTCCAACATGGGTTTACACATTGATCAACATTATTTCGTCCCAACATTCATTTTTTTTTTTTCTTTTACATTACTTTCTCAAAAAAACATTTTTTTTTTTTTTTTTTTTTTTTTTTTTTTTTTTTTTTTTTTTTTTTTTTTTTTTTTTTTTTTTTTTTTTTTTTTTTTTTTTTTTTTTTTTTTTTTTTTTTTTTTTTTCCCAATTCAAATTATTTTAAAATTTTTTTTTCTACTCCCAAAGAACGATTTAAAAAGTTTGCGAAGGGAAAGGAAAAAAAGTATAATTGAAAATACTGTAAAAAAAACCCATTTTAAGTTTTTTAAAAAGACTAAAGTTGAACAATTTCGTAAAACCCATGTTTTACAATATTCGCAAGGGGGGTTTTATTTTTATGTTTTTTCCCAAATTTTAAAATCTATTTTTGTAAAACAAATTTTCAAAAGGTTTTAAAAAAATTTAAAAATTTAAACAAAAAATATTGTAAATTTTAGTACTTTGTAATTTTTTAAAAAATGTAATTCAGCAGTATATAAAAAATACTCACGACTACTATTTTTTTTTGTACCCGCTTCGAGTCAAATTTAAAACCAAATTTTTAAGTATTATTATTTATATATTAAATATATGAACATACACATATTTTTCCCCGATTGTTTTAAAATTTTCTCACAACATCTCTGGATGCATTTATATAGGGTTTCGTTTCCATTAAAAACGAAAAATTTCCCGTTTTGTTTTTGAAAAAAATTAAATTTTAAAAATATATTTAAAGGGAAAACCCCCATTTTTTAACTAATTTTTTTTTTTTCAAATTTAATTTTAATTTTTGAGAAAATTTAAATTCTTGTCAAAAACTGTAAAACTTATTCACAAAATTCAAATTTAAAAAATTTTTTACATGCAACTTTATTAATTTCTTTTTTTAATAGTTATGGGATTTTTTTTTACTTTAATACATTAAAAAAAAATTATTAATTCCTACAGAAGCTTTAGAAATTTGCTAAAACTTCTGTACGAAAAGTTTCACAAAAAAAAAATCATAAATTAATAACTAAATTTGAAATGTTTATATTTAAATTCCCCAAATCTCTATTTACTATAGCAAATGAAAACAATATTGGGATTTGTATTTACACTTTACCAAGAATAAAAAATTTATCAAAAATCCCCTCATTAATTTTTATCCCCGTAAATTTACTAAAAAATCTTACACCCAAATTTTTAAAAAAATACATATTTTTAAAAAAAATTTTAAACCAAAATTATCTTAACAATCTTTACTAAGGTTATCATTTGAATTTTTTGCACTTTATAAACCATATGTTAAATTTTAAAAAAACTTATACAAAAGTAATTTAAAAAATTTTTAAAATATCCTTTTTGAAATTTGCACACAAATATTTTATTTTTTGAAAGTTTTATTTTTACATAATTATAACCCTTAGAATATTTTTTTTTTTTTAACATTATTTGAATATTTTTTCATTCCAATATTCGACAACCTCAAAATAAAATTACTTAAGATTATTGCTTAAAAATAAAAAATTTTAAAAAAAAAATTACAAATTTTGGTTTAAAAATTATTTTCTCTTTTAACCGGGTTATAATTATTTTTAACCTTTTATTTTGAAAATTATTTTTTGTTTATAAAAATTAAAGGAAAAGGTTTTTGTATTTTAAGCTCCTGCTTACCTAAAAAACCCAACTTTTAACTGGTCCCCGTCCTTCAAACCTCATCACTTTTTTTGTTAACTTTCTATATCACAATATCTTTATTTTCCAAATAATTTGTTCAAACCCTTGTTTCTACTTACTTTTTTCCTTCTTTAATAAAAATTAATCATATTGTTTTCTACCTTAATTCCCTTTATCCTTAAAATTTAAAAATTTAACATTCTCAATTTTAAAAACCCTCAAAAATCAATAATCTTCACCTTTACTTTCATCATTCAAAAAAACTTTCAATTTTATTTTTACTTTCTAAGTCTAATATTTAAATTTAAACTTTTTAAAATACTAAAATTAAAATTTTTAAAAATAAAACCAACTTCTTAAAGCTTTTCCCATCATCCCCAATTTACAAAAAAAAAGTCTACAAATAGCAAAAATTTCCCCACTTTTACTTCCCTTTGCATTTTTTTAGCAAACCTCTCCTCAATTTAAATTTTCCCCTCTAAATATCACAAAATTTACTTTCCCAAAACCTCCTTCCATACACTTTCTTTCGATTCTTTATAAGGCCTTTAATGTCTTGGTTCTACCTTTTGTAAAAATAAAATGTATATTACCCCAACTTCTAAAACTAAATTTTTTTGCGGGGCAAATTTTTTAAAGGAAATATTTATATTTTACCTCCTCTTACCAAAAATAACCCTAAAAAAAAAAAAAAAAAAAAAAAAAAAAAAAAAAAAAAAAAAAAAAAAAAATTTTTTTTTTTTTTTTTTTTTTTTTTTTTTTTTTTTTTTTTTTTTTTTTTTTTTTTTTTTTTTTTTTTTTTTTTTTTTTTTTAGATAGAGCATCTTGATTTCAATACCCCCTTTGGTTTTTTAGCTATACTTTTTAAACATCGCTGTTAAACCATCAGTGGCACAGTGTTTTAGTTTTTCCAAACTTGTTCTGGAACTCGTTTAAATTATCGTACAGTTTTTGAGAACGTAAATACTAATTCCTTTTAAGGACGTTATAAATTGCAAAAACTTTTTTTTACGATAATTCTTCACCCCTAAAAAGTAAAAAAATAAGCAGAACATTAAATTTTTTACTCTCGATAATATTTTCTATTTTTTAATATCAATGAAACTACGAATTTAAACGATAGCCGACCCATCTCATGGCCAAAAAACCCGTTTTTTAAAAACCTCACATCCCTAAAGCACTCGGAGAAGCCCTTTTTTCCGCGTTTTTTTAATAGGCTTAACCTCACGTAAATCTAGTACCTGAAACCGACAATTTTGGGCCCAAGTTGTTTCATCGACTTTGTTCCACAATGTCGCCAGATTTTTTTTTCCCCAAAATATTCAATTTTTTAAAAAATTTTTATTTTTTTAAAATAATACTAAAACTTGTCTGCATTTTTTTAACATTATTGTTTCATTTTAAAAATAAAATAAAATTAATTTAAACATACAAAATTTTAAAAAATTCCCCAATGCCTGCGAATGTTGACAGATGTCGCGATTAAAACGTTCAACATTCCTGACTTTCGCAATTTTGGGCCGATGTCGGTAAAATGTGGGCCCAACATTGTTGTGCTACCTGGGTTACCCCATTTTTATTATTTGTGGTGAAATAAATCTCACATCACCCTACCACAACAAATTTATTTTAGTTTTAGTTAACTTTTTATTCTTATTTTTTAGTTAATTTAATAAATGTTGAGTATTTGTCAAAATATCCTTAAAACTCCCGTCACGTTTTTGTCAATATTTCTAAAAGTAAAAAGAATTTAGAAAAGTTTATCATTTATTTTTAAGCAGAAATTTTAATGGGATTCATAGATGTGATTTTTTAAAGTGTGATTTAAAGTTGTAACTCCTTTAAGATTTTTTTTTAATGTCTACCGTAAATTTTCTATCTAACTTTCCCCAAAAAATATTTTCGTTTTGCTGATTTTTTTTTTTTTAAAAAAAGTTTAATAATTTTTTTTCCATTCAAAAGGCAACTTTTTTATTTTAGCCTTTTATCTGACAGTCTGTATTATTTTATAATGAAAATTTTACAAAGTACTGTATTATCAAAAAAAAATTTTCGTAAAAAAGGTTTCTCACTTTTGACTATTTGATTTAAGTATAATTTTTCAAAATATAATCCTTCTATTATAGGTTTTGGTTGGATCAGGTCGCTTTGAGCTACACGGGCTTATTGGCGCGGGTTTCAAAATTTTGAGTAGCGTCAAGTGACAACCAACTTAACTTCATAACTAAGTTCCGCGACTTGACCCAAAGATGCAACGGGCACCAGTCCTAAATTCTTTAATTAATTTTTTTAATTTTAAATCATGACAAATTGCCAAAATTAAAACCCAAATTACTCGAATACCGGGAAACTCTTATCGCGAAATATCGTCCTTCAAAAATTTTAAACACTGTAAAAGGAAAAGGCGCCGCCATTCGCATAAATCGAGACCTATCTACGTAATTTGGGGTGAAAATCAAGCGACTTTTCTTTAAAATTGATATCGAAAAAAGTTATTAGTAATTAAAATTAAACAAGTTTCAGAAAAATATAAAATGGCTTTTTTTATATTGAGGACTCTATGCGTCCATTGAAACCCCAAGAAAAAATGCTGTCATCCTTTTTTCTGATAAAGTAAACATGAAATTATGACTTCTTAATTCCCGCGCTTCTCATAAATTTAAATTTCATTTGACGGCGGCAGCAAACCTGACGCGCCAAATTGTTTAGAAACGCGTTTCTCGGACTTTACCAAACGTGAAGAGCTGCAGCCGACACTATCAGCCCTCTCCATCCCTTGAGGACTGGAGACGCTCAGCTGTCAGAACTTGGTTGGTCGCCTAATGGGTACTTAAAAATGTCACGGGTTTTTAGTGTGTCAAGCCAAGGACAGGTGGAAATGCCGTGTAGCGTGAGGAATCGTCATAACTGGTGGTGGGGTTTTAGTTTTCCGGGTGTTAATTTTTAGTCACATTGCTTCACAATACTCACTGAGTCCGAATAGCAGCTGCCATCACTTGTAGTGGAGCGGCCCGTCGGCAGCTTCATTTCAGAAACTGGGGGGAAAAAACTAAATAGAAAATGTTACATAAAGGAGCTGAAAAGATAAGTTGCTGTTTTTCAAGTTTGAAAGAATTTTATCGACAAAAATACTTACTATATTTTTTAAATTGACTCAATTCTTATCATTTTAACCAGGGATTGGAATGATGTAACGCAGTTACTTGCAACAGTTACTTTTTTCAGGTAACGCCGAGTAGCCCCGTTAGATTTATTCAGAATGTAACTGTAATTCAGTTACTTTTAGCTGTAACGAAGTAACGAAAAATTGAGTTACTTTTAGCTGTAACGAAGTAACGAAATATTGAGTTACTTTTCCATTACTTCTCATGCCGCTCTTCACGGATATTTTCGGCACAGTTCGACGTTCAGCTTAAATTTAATTATTGAAAATTTAACTATTGTTTAGATGTTATAAAGCTGCTCCAGCAACAGCAAACGATTTTCATTTTTTATACTTATTTGTATTTTTTTAACTGTGATAAAGATACTAAAGCAAACGATTTTTATTTTTAATATTAAATATTTTTCTAACTGCTAAAAAGCTAGCAAACGATTTTTGTTTTAGATGTTTATTTCTAATTTTGTAACTGTAATTAAACTAAATATACTTAAAAATCGTTTTTAAAAATGTGTAAAATAAAACTAAATAAACAATCCGTGAAAACGTGCTGTTGAAGGAGCAATAAACCTCCAAGGTCTTCAATGCATTGAATGGGAAACATAAAAACAGGTCGAAGGAATGGTCTGATTCGAAAAATACTTAGCCTATGTTCCGAAGATTAGATAAATTTTTGTGCCAAATTTCGTGACGATCTGTTGCGTGGTTCTTTAGATCTCGTGTCTTATACAAACAAACAAACAGACAAACGGAAGTTGCCTTTTATGTATATAGATCTAGGTTCATTTGAAACGATTTTGTGATAATTTGAATTTTTACTAAAACTTTAAACGGCTCTTCTGAAGACCGGCCCTATAAAATTTGATGCTAAATTCAATCTAAATATTAAGGAAACATACTTATGAAGAATACTAATTTATTTAATGCATTTTTATAATCTAATAACATATTGATCAACGATAAGAATATATTTTTTAAAATTTAATTTAACAAAAAGCTGTTTTAACCAATTTAATGAAGTTTATGTAATAATGTTTATCTCTTATCATGTAATTACGATATTATTTTAAAGTCATGTTTTTTTTTATAATTTAATATAATCAATGTTTGAAATCATAATAATTTGTTTATATAAAAAATAGGTGTTATGTGAAACGAATTACTTTTACAAAATCAGGACTTACAAGATATAAGAAATGATATCCACATTTTTCAACAAAAGCTTTTCAATCTAAATTTTTACCATACATCATGTTTAAAATTAAAACAAAAATTAACTTTGAAGCATTATTAAAATTTTAAAATCATTTAAAAACTCATGGAAATATACCAACGTTGAAAACGATAAAAACTTTTTATCGTTTGCTAAAATAAAAACTTGAGAAATATATATATTGACATATTATTTTGCAATTTATACATATTATATGATTTTTTTTGTATATATTTATTGTACTAAATACCAGAAAATAGAGCTTTTGAAATTGTTTTTTTAATGAGTATGTCAAATAAAGAAACAAATAAACAAATTGATTACCGACTTCAACCTTTCCTTTTAAGCACTTCAAACTTAAGTTCATTGCCGTAGCAGCTGCAAACACATAGCGAAAAATCGAATATGCGAAGAATCAAATGCAATAGGTCTTTCTTTCCCGCTCATTTTCATCCAAAAACGAACACGGAAAAAAGACCTATCGACTAATTGCAGACGATTTAAGGCTCGTATCGCTATGCCGATTGCACCAGTCGATAGATATCGACTTTTGCATCCTATAGTAGTGTTAACTCAAAAAGTCAATTTTGGCCAATAGGTCACTTTTCCGCGTACGGTGCGATATTTAGACCTATAAAGCAATAGGTTTACTTTCAATCAATCAGTTTGTTTATTGGTCATCAATCATCAATCAATCAGTTTGTTGAACATTTATATGTTACAAAATACAAATTAAAAAAAAATATATGATTCGCCAAGGGGAGCAACAAAACCATTTAGGCGAACTAAAACTCACATTCAAAATTACTTAAGAAATTGCTATCATGAATAAATCATACATAAAATACCATATATAAATATACTTTTCATGCAATACTACATACTATTTAGAAATATAAATTGGTGCTACAAGTATCGAATTAATTGAAAATTAGTGATAATGAAACATGCCCAAATAATAGGCTAATTAACATTTTAATTTTTTTTTTTGTTGATTGACTAGTTTTGTTAGTTCTAATTGGTCTATTTTACTAATTGGTCTATTTCACATGTATTGAATTATTTTTGGAAAAAAAATATTGTTCCGGTGCAATCACTTTAAACTAGTGTACCTCTTAAAAATATGTACACTCTTAAACAAACGAGCGGTTTTAACTTAGCACTCCTTTCCGTGCCGAAAATGCACTTCTCCTATAGGAGTGAATTTCACTCTTTTTGGAGTGGGAAAAAGAAATAAAAGAAAACAATCTGCATCCTACACTCTTACAATGAGCGGTTTTAACTCAGTCTGAGTTTAATTTTCACTCCTTTCCGGTGCCGAAAATGCACTTCTCCTATAGGAGTGAATTTCACTCTTTTGTTTTTAAGAGTGTAGTTTTTTTTTAGATTGTGGGGCATTTTCAGATTTTAATACTTTTCAGATAATTCAGTAATTTGGGCGGCATAGAATAAACGAAGATTTTTTTAAAAAATAATTTTTCATAGGATTTGACCGACTACATATATTAAATTCTAGTTTCCATACCGAAAAAAAATCGTGCTTTTAACGGTTAATACAAATGAAAGACTATACAGCAAACAATGAGTTGAGTTATTATTATTGAATTAGGTTAGTTAATTTAAATTATTTGCATAATTACAAAATGTTGGCTGTTGGATAAATTGCCTAATTAAGTCCATTCAAACCAATCCCGGTTCGTCAGCCTGCTATAAGGCCAGCCCAATGCCCTACACCAGGATTTATCAATTTTTGAAACAGTGATTTCAAATTAATTCGAAAATGTGTAAAAGCTTATCAAATTTATAATTCGTATAATCTTTGTATGTGGTTTATTGTGAAGATAAATGTGGACAGTTTTGCTGTTTTTCACCGTAGTATAAATAGTTTGAAAATTCTGCAATATATATTTAAAACACACTTTTAAGGTAAGCACTTTTTTTTAAATCATTTCCTATTTGTGCAAATTCCTACAGAGTTAGGCGACTTCCTCTAACATTCAGGCGATTTTTGGATATTCCATCAACCTTCAAATTTTGCTACAACCCATTGCTTTTTAGTGTTCGTTTTTCAGTTGTTCTACACCGTTAAAATTTTGTGCTTGGTTTCACCATGATATTGGTTCCTAGTAGCTGCAACGGCTATGTGGTGAAACCAGGGATTGGAGTAACGCGTTACTTGTAACGCCGTTACTTGTAACAGTTACTTTTTTTAGGTAACGTCGGGTAACGCCGTTACATTTTTCAGAAAGTAACTGTAACTGTAACTTAGTTACTTTTAGCGGTAACGAAGTAACGAAAAATTGCGTTACTTTTCCGTTACTTCACTCTAAAAACTAAATGTGTAAACTTGAAAATTTATACACGATTATGGGTATATTCAAGAATTACACATATGAGGCACCAAATTACGCATTTGTATGTGTAAACGAGAGGCGTGTAAATTGACAAATGGTCAAAAACACATATTTATGTGTAAACATGAAAATATCAAGCATTTTACCCAGTATGATGAGTTTTTTTTAATTTACACATATTTATATGTTAAAAAAACATCAAGCATTTTACCTAGTACTGTGAGTTTTTTTTTTTAATTTACACACATATATGTGTTAAGAAAATCACATGCTTAACATCAACTCTAAACTTTATTTTACAATTCAGCAAAAGGCTGGAGAGCCCAGTCAGTAAGCCGCTTGCCTTTGTATGCGAACGATCCCAGGTTCGGGACCGCGAGTATTGTTAAAAATAACTGCTGACCTATAAACGGTCTGTGTGTGTGCAGCTAAAAATTATTCTTCGGAATAATACCCCGTGTAGAGGAAGTGCACTTTAAATATGCTCCAAAGTCACAAAGCTGCAGATGACCTTGACCGTAAAAAATTGCGTTGGATGCCTTCTCAGGTGTCGGCTCTTCACTTGACTGTGTTTCTCAATTATGACGCCCGTCGCCAATAGCCCTCGTGTAGCTCTAGTGTGACGATATTTCAACATAAAACCCTAACAATCCACTATTAGTTTGAATTGGCGTCGCACTAGTGCTACATGAGGCTTTCCTAACAAAATAACTACCGACCTATAAACGCCCGTGCAGTATTATAAAGATAGAACAAAATTATAGCTATTGTTTACTATTGCAACTGCTTTTCAGCTGCCAATTTACACTACGTTCTTGAATTGAGCTTAGCGCAGTCAAAGAGCGCTTTGTTTTCGCAAACTTCTATCAAACAGTTTGATAAAAATCGTATAATAAAAATGCAAACAGTATGTAAAACAAACAGTTGTTGCTGAAAATACGTTTAGAACACATTAAATAATTAAATATAGTTTTTTAAAGCAACTTTAAATATTTGTAAATCGTTTGAAAAAACTTTTGAAGAATGTATAGTACGTGTTCTTTTCGCTGTGGAATATATTTGCGGCAAAGGCTTCTATGGCTTTCAGAAAAATAAATAAATGTATAAAATTAGTTATAACTTCGAAGTCAACTAAAAAGAAGATAATTTTATAACGCCACTCTTTCGTACGAATTTCGCCAGCAGGTGATGTGTGCTATACAAAATGTGCAGCTGATTTTTATCCGAAGAGTTGAAAAGAAAAATAAACATATTCGACGCTCGCAAGTTAATGCAGTGGAAACCGGTATTTGATTCGGAAAACATCTGTCACTTGTTTTGCTCTTCCATACCAGAAAATTGAATTGTTGTCGCTGTCTTATTATAGGTAGTTCTATGGTCAGTTCGATATTCTCACATTCGATTATTTCAAAACGTAATGTTTAATCATTTTCATATATAGCTCAAAGTGTTTTTAAAAATATGTGTGCTGTAAATTCTGAAACAACATTTTTTGTTGGAAAGGTTTGGATTATTTTGTTAAAAAATTTATCAAGGTAAGTGTGAGTAATGTAATACTTTTTTCTGTAGAAATAAAAATGTTTTCTATAAATTGCTTTGGTTTCTTCATTCAACCGATACATATAGTATTATTATAAAATTATTTAGTTATTACTTGGGGGTTAAAAAGAAAAACAGTAGCGATAACTTTATAATTTCTACTTCTTTATAGTTAAAAGTATTATTTTTACGATGCATATTTGTGTCTTAAATTCTGGTTATTAATCAAGAATGTTTTACATTGAAAGATAAATTTATTTTTTATGTAATGATCCATTACATTTTTGTAACTTGCTGTTTTTTCTTTTAAATTTTAATGTGTAAAGTCAAAGTGCTAAATCACTATAATTTAATATTGAACAGTTTGTTGTCTTTTAAAATAGTTTCTTCTAAGTTTGAAAAAATATGTAATTGTGACAATTTATATTTTACTGTTAATAGTGGATTAGTTTTAAATTTAACTTTATATTCTACGGTGGATACACGGGAAAATGCAAAATGGAAATTTTAATAACGGAGAAATAAGAAACGGAACTTCTGTAAATACACGGGAAAATAACTTAACGAAACGGGAAAGTCCCGGAAACTCTGCTGCTGGTACTTTTCCCGTTAATTTCAGGATTTTTTTTTACAGTATCATGAATTGAAATTACTTGATATATAAGAAGTAGTGTAGCATTATTATTGTGTTGTTCGTTGTTTATAAAAATTGGATGGTAATTTCCAAAGTGATTAAATCTATAAAAAATATTCCACATTATTTTTATTTTTGTTTCATATTATAACTCAAAAATTTGTGTTGTTCTAAAAATATGTATTTAAGTGTAATATGGTTAGGCATGTATATTGTATGTATGCATTTTTAAATTACTTAATAAAGTGTGTATTTCTGAATTACTCAATAAAGTGTGTCTTTCTCAATTAATCGGTAAAGTGTGTAATTCTCGATTGCACAGTACAGCGTGTAATTCTCGATTGCACAGTAAAGCGTGTAATTATCGATTGCACAGTAAAGTGTGTAAACTGAAATTACACGCTTTTTTACACACATAAACAAATCATTCTAGTGGCAAAAAAATAAATGCTTTCGTGTGTAAATTTACGCATTTAGTTTTTTAGAGTGTTTCCGAAGGCTGTCTGATGCTTATTTATAAATTCCACTCCTAAGAGAGAGAGAGAGAGAAGGGAACATTTCACATTCCCGAAATATGAGCTTTTCTTGGGAGGGAAAAAGCAAACTAGCATTGTCCACTTTGGCTGCTAAAGGCGTGACGGCTGTTTTCAGCCAGAATTGTTAAAGTACAAATGTTTCTCCTTGTCTGTTTACCTTTCCAGGTATCACATTATAAGATCCGTAATTACAGGCTTCTATCGAAAAGAAGTGTTTTGAAATAAATCACGCTGATTGTCAAGCAGGTTGTCGTTCGGCAAGTTTCGACTAGTGCATACCTCTTTGGGTTGCCTGAACCTGAATGGGTTCTACGGCAATGACCAACAACAAAGTATCTCCCCTTGAAGAAGCGGGGGGGGGGGGAGAGAGGGCACATTCACACCTATTTCTTGGATTGAACCAGGATTGAAATTAAATTAAAAAAATATTAATTATAATTTCAGCATTTTGTTTGTGCTTATGTTTCGTTAATAATGATTTTCTTTGAAAATTGGTAAGATGGCTAAATTACAATTTTTCTCATAACATGAAATTTCAAAAAGTAACTGTGAATAGTTACTTTTTGTACTAAGTAACTGTAACGTGTTACTTTTCACATTAAGTAACTGTAACGGTAACAGAGTTACTTTTTTCATTAAGTAACTGTAACTGTAACAGAGTTACTTTTTAAAAGTAACTTTCCAATCCCTGGGTGAAACGTTAAACCATATTTTTGGTATTCGGTTGAACCATTTCTCAGGTTTTTGTTTCCAAATCAAGAAAATAGTTCAACCAAACACCGAAAAAAAGGGGAAACATTTCACCGCACAGCCGTTGTACCTACTGAACCAATATCATGGTGAAACCAAGCACAAATTTTTAACAGTGTACACGATATATACAGGGATATTAATTATAACCATCATTGAAAAGTGACTTTTTTTTCATGTGTTGCAAACTGAAAAGTAGGAATTTTCACCTCGAAAAATGGATTTTTAAAAAATTAAGATTATTTTGTTTTTAAATGTACTTGTTTTTAACACTTTATCTTTTCTTACACGTATAAGGACTGCTTTAGCATTGTTTATTCAGTCAGTGATCAGAAATGTTACCCTTTTGTGAGAAATATAGAATGTATTTTCAAGTAGTAAAGCAATATTATACTTCAATTTTTTCCCCTTGCCGTCCATAGTGTTTTTATATCGTTTTTTTGTCATTTTTGTTTTTGTAATAATAAGATAAAGATTTATTTGGAGGGGTAGGGGATAGCTAGGTTTCTGCTACAATTAGTAAAAAATAAAGATCAATACAGCCAAATTTTTGTTGTGTTTTGTTTTGTTGATCAATGTTGCATTATCATCTTCAGAATGGGATTGATCAACAGATTGAGATTTATCTCAACAACACAAAAAAATCGGGACCCCTACCAGACAATTCGAATCGCTTCTATAGTTCTTAACCTGAATGCTCAGTAGGTCTCGTAATTGTCACTTGCGATTTAAAATTGCCCCCTACTAAACAAGAATGATGATAAATTGTTTTTAAAAAACATCACTATTTATATACCACAAACTGAATAAATGTTATTAATGTTTTTTTTATTACAACAAGAAAAAAAAAATGACACAATAAAAAAGTTCTTAGGCATCTTTCGTTTAAAATCCCTTGACATTTCGGTAAAAAAGGGAACAAGTACTTTTATCTTTATTTAAAAGTTTGTGAAAAGATAATAGAAATGGAATTAGAGAGGCTTGAAGTAAACATCAATTATTATAAGTCATTTTACGGGGGCTTCGTAGCCCAGTCGTCAGAACATCCAGCCTCTCATACAGAGTGTCCCGCTTTCAAAAACGGCCACATCCTATAGACGGATATGTGTTTCCAAAAATAATAAAATCGACTAAATTACGGGGTTCCCCGAGCACACATATGTGCTCGTTCAATCTTGATGAGTCCAAAATTCCGACTGAGTTAGCGTACTATGTCGTACGAAGTCTATTTGGGCTCAGGTGTCGACCGCGTCACCGCCGTAAAGATTAAATTACCTGCCTACCTAAGTCATTTTACGTCCTAAGTGCGTATTTAGGGGAGAGTGGGGCTAATGGGACGCAGGCTAATGGGACAAGGGGCAAAAGCAGAGAAAAATATACTTTTTTTTACAAATATTTCTACATTACAACATTGTAACAGTTAGACTTAAAATTTTAACAGCCAAAGATCAGCCATTAAAAGCATGTGTTGAAGTGGAGAGAAGAATTGTCCCTTTGGAGAATCCAAAGTAAGTTAAAAGTGTATCTTATTTTACGCTTTTAAAGTATTAAATAAAAACTTTTCATGAATTAAACTATAGTTTTAGGTAGCAGACATATCATAGATTAAGTTATTTTATGTCAAATACTGTGGGGAAATACACGTGGTTTTGTTTTGGATCATTTATAAATAATAACACTTTGAGGTCTAATGGGACAGAAACTGTGGGGTCAAATGGGACACGAAAAAACCTAGCTTTGTTATGCCTTATGCCTCTCTTGAAGAATCTATATAAATATCTCATATCTTATTGAGTCAAGTTTCCAAAAACATTTTAAAACTTTAAATTTAAACTTTTTTAACTTTCTTCGTTGTATAATAAGTGAAAGAGTTCAAGTAGCTTTATTGATGACTATTTTTCCACCTGCATCATTAATGACATGCTTCGTTAATTACATCTGATCAGACCTTGGTGAGATAATGATTTGTTTGTTGGTAAAATTTGCCAAAAAACCCTATTCTTTATACGTT